>JAMZAV010001421.1:0-163050 GCA_024449915.1 Sweltsa coloradensis
CCTCAGTTCTTTATTAACGAAGGGTGAAATTATACGTGTTATAACCGTTACCGGTAACAGTGAGGACCGCCCACTTAGCGCAAGCCGGTGTTTAACATTCTGAAGTTTTGGCGGGGGGGGAAGGGGGGCACAGGCAAAAAGTGTGGGGGGGTCATGGGAAGAAGTGAGGGTAATTCCCCCCTTCCCCTTTCTACGCACCTGACCCTATAACTTCAAGGGTTGCTTCGATGTCCACTAATGCGTCTTAGATAGAAAAGTACTATCAAAACTGAGTTATTCGCCGGTTTATATTGCACTATTGTAAAGTACATATTATTTTCTAATCCCACGATAGGGGGCGAATTGATATCGCCGAGAGAAAACCAATTCATTGGCTGATGACCAAAGCAGAAGATATAATATTACAGATACGTGATAAATTTGGTGGAGGTGCCGGGTCCAGAGATATAATAATCCAGTACGGAATATACTAGGAAAAAGCCAAAGTCGTTGTTAAACGAGTGAGTGAGCCATGTGTTGAGTACCCGGTAACACTCCTTTTCTTCCCTCTACCTTAGGCCTATCCCTAGCCTATCATAGGCTAGAGTGGCGCATTATGGCCTTACAGTTGACGTACCCTTATACCAACTAAACTTAAAAACCCTATTATTTATACCAGTATAATTATCAAACCTAAATGCAAATGTTCCCGGGTACTCAACACATGTCTCGCTCACTCGTCTAACAACGACTTTGGCGTTTTCCTAGTCAAGTTGGCTACGGCGCCCTTATACCCGAAATGTGGGAGACCTGGGTTCAATCCCCTGGTCGGCAAAGATTTTGTAATTTCTAGATTGTATTTTAAAAATTATTAAACATGTTCTGAAATGCATATAACGCAGTGTAGTCTATCATCTGTGACTATACTATGGAAAACATAGCCAGTACGAAATACGTGTAAATAATGCAAGGTTTATTCAATCTCCGGGCGGAATTTGGGGGTACCTTGACGTGCAACATTCGATAAACCTTGGGCACGGCATTTCACAGCCAGGCCAATACCAAACAAAAAATATGTTTTTAAAAACAAAACCATTGTCGTTAAAATAATTCCTACACATTGGCAGTCTATTTTTTAATTTAATATTTCTTGTGGGTTTAAATCGCAATGGATCTAGCTGATTTTGTTAGCAGTTCTCAGTAAACTCGTACCGGATGTTTGTTTAAAATTTAAGCGTAATCTGTTCAGCGATTCGGCTGATTTTCGATGTAGACACAGACAGACCCACCCACCCACACACATAATTACAGAAGAGCCATTTGAGTTGAATGGAGACACTCAGTCGCTACGCTCCCTCGTTTAAATATACACTCAATAACACTATATACACACTGTGTACACCGACAGAGGTAGCCCATGGGCAACGCAAAAGACTGATTCGGGAGGTCACGGCCCTATACCAGACACAGGCAACCCTGACTGAAAGTTCTGCAAAGTTTTCATCAGTCAACGAATGCTCGGGATTGAATATTCCTCTCAAAACAGTCTTTGGATTAGCTTGGCCCTACTCAAATGTGCGCGTTTAGGTGTTGACGATTGCTGCGGAACGGTTCAATATATAATTACCAAATTAAGCTCGAATGTTAATTGAGTTCCTTACATTGATATAAACACTTGGTTCAGGATTTTAAATTGATAAGTGCATTGCGATTATTAACGTTGTTTTCTTTGAGTTTTTCCAAATGATTTTGTAGTTGGCCATGCAAGTTGTAACAGGAATAGAAGCTACATGCAGCGGCACTCAACGTATCTAATCCACGGATTGTAACAAAGCGCTCATGAGAATACGAACACTAGAATTAGATTTGAAAATTATTAAAGTAATAGTAAAAGAATAGTATTAATTAGTTTAACTTTAAGTGAGGCTTGTGCAGTAGTGAGCCCACCACATGTTTATGTAAAAATTTATTAATTAATTTAAATATTTATATGCATCCTGCATCAGGATTGCTGTTGTCGGAATTCGAGCCCAGACCCCAACACGAGTATAAGTCGCACGTGGTACTGGTTGGGTTTTCCTGCATACAAAGGGTTGGTTCAATAGTTGTTCGTCGACAATATGTGCCAATCTCATTGTCGCGACAAACCATCACTGGAGGAGGGGAAGGGGCTAGGACCAGAACTCGACTAGAACGAGTCAGGTCAGGTCAGGTTATCATCCATGCACATCGCCGCATAGCCCGTCGTCTCTTCTTCTAACATGCTATGACTAGATTTTCTTTTCACATAAATATGAGACGTTTTCACATACAACATAGTTCATGCATTTCACTAGATTCAGTCCATTGTGACCAACCAAATGCAATCACATGAGTGAGTATGTTAACAGAATGGACATCAAAAAAATTCCGAAAGTAAAAGCAAAAGCGCGGAAGGCCCTAGGTTCAAATCCTGCCACTGGCAATCCCGACTAAAAGTTTTCCCGAGGTTTTCTTCAGTCGTTGCAAGGGATTGGCTCTTGGACATTCCCTCCACAATTGTCCATATTACAAAACACCTATAGTTGGGAGATGCAGAGATGCAATGCCCGCTGGCCAGGTTAGAAAACGATACATTCAGAATCAATAAAATGAATCGAAAATCAGAATTGCACGAATGTAGTTTGTAAAACAAGTAACCTCCAATTTTAATCTATTGGACAATAAAAAGCCAAGTAATACCTTCCGCCCTCTGGCGCGTTCAATGTGGCATTCCGTTCTGATGGACCAGTTGTTACTTAGCATGTTGATTGTTGACCATAAAGCGCGGGGATAACGTAAAATAATTATTGGTGTATTTCTCAATTTCATTAATCGGGAAACACTCCCGTAGGTGTAATTGATTTTATAGAAATCAATCCAGAAATAAACCCTCACTCATACCTGCGTTAGGTAACGCCATTATAAATCGAGTTAAGATGGTCAGTTCAAAGGCAGCAGAATCGTTGCAGTATACTGTTCCAATCTATTCAGATCTAGAATGCACCAACAATCCAGATGTTATGAAGTAAATCGTCCCGGTAGCTTAGGGGTAAAGCACTCGACCGGCAATCGGGAGACCGGGGTTTGATACCCCGCTGGGATGGATTTTTTAATTTCTGGATTGATTTCTATAAAATTGGTGGTTTGCAATTACAATTTTCCTATTAAATATTTATAACACTACACCGGATGTCATAATTAGATAACAGATTTGTGAAAAGTAGTAGCTTTAGGCTAGAAACAGTGGACGCTCGCTGCTGTCAGAATGGTGGGTGAAGAGCGTTTTGTCCGTCCGTCATTCCAATTTCTCTGCTTGGATAGTTTTGCTGATCAGGTAAGCAGAATATCATAAGAGGTTATGTATGACGTACATTTCCATTCATTTGTTTCTAGTCTAGTCTAGATACGCTCGGCCACTACGCAGCGTCGTCCTTGAGATCTGCAAGCTAGCCACCCACGCGGCATCAGTAAACAACATGCAGATTTCCTTCTTGTTTTAAAGATCTGTCAGTGTCGATGATAACCTCCATTGATTGATAACTGTTTTTCGTTCCAATCAAGATGTTATATACTTCTTTAAGTTCCTTTGGATGCTTTACAGCGAAAGAAGGCTTTTTGTTCACTTTGACTTTGTGCGGAGAAAGGTTGCGACTAATCTTTGTTATTATTTGCAAACTGTGCTGAAGACAAGCTCCATTAGGCTATTCAACGTTTTATAACTAACGTTTTGTACAAAATACATTTGAAAACAAATCGAACGGGAACTGAACCCTGGTCTCCCGCCAGCCGGGAGACAAAAAACCCGTGCCTAATGCGGGATTCGAACTCACGTCCTCGTAGAGCCATACGCTTCGGACCAGCGCCCAAATGCCACCGCGGACGGCTATAATGACTTCTAGATTGTTGGTGCATTAAAGATGCACATACATGAGTATTTGCAGACTAACCAATTCGAAAATGACTGATGTTCTTATATTTTAACTACTGCTTTATACATAGTTTGGAAAACATTTTGGCATAGTCACCTTAAATCAGTACTCGTCAGTATGAAACCAGGCACCTTCTCTTGTAGTCTTCATCTCTTGTATTCAACAAGGCGTGTGGCTGCTCCTGGACAACGGCTACTCGAAGTCTTCATCTCTTGTATTCAACAAGGCGTGTGGCTGCTCCTGGACAACGGCTACTCGAAGTCTTCATCTCTTGTATTCAACAAGGCGTGTGGCTGCTCCTGGACAACGGCTACTCGAAGTCTTCATCTCTTGTATTCAACAAGGCGTGTGGCTGCTCCTGGACAACGGCTACTCGAACACGATAAGTGTTCCTTCAGTGAATCCTCAGAATATCATCGGAAGCTACTGGGTATAACTAGGGAAACGCCAAAGTCGTTGTTAAACGAGTGAGTTAGCCATGTGTATAATACCCGGTATCATTCCCCATACTGGGCTAGAGCCAGCCTTAGGTATATGGGACGAAAGGGGATGTTTTCGGCTACTCAACATTAGGCTCACTCACTCGTTTAACAACGACTCTGTCATTTCTCTAGTTTAAATTGAACGTTCAAAATATGAATCGTGTTCAAAACGTATTAGCGTGAAACATCAACAAATTACCAAGATAAAACAAATTCACCTTATTTTTATTTCCCATTTAACATCCCTCAAAAATAATATGTGGGTGTATAAAAAGGTTCGAACTAACGGGTATCAAACTCCAACCCTCCGTGCGATTGGCTAAATGCTTACCACTAGGCCATGCCAGCCACATAGATTTCGTCCCGCTAGCTGCTACTAAACAATTGCTATTGATATTTTAAAACATCACATTTTTATTTGTTGTAGGATTAAATCGCAATGGATCTAGCTGATTTTGTTAACAGTTCTCAGTAAACTCGTACCGGATGTTTGTTTAAAATTTCAGCGCAATCTGTTCAGCGGTTCGGCTGATTTTCGAACACAGACAGACAGATAGACAGACAGATATACAGATATACAGAATCACAGAAGGAAGAATGATCGCCGTTTGAGTTGAATGGAGACACTCAGTCGCTCCGCTCCCTCGTTTAATTAATCCCATAATTTCCGTAGTAAACTGTAAATATGCACATACACTTATACAATTCGACGGTCACCTTAGTACAATGAATCAGTTTGCATGTATGTTTTGTCATTACTTAAAAAATTAGGTTGAAATTTACTAAAATGGGCCACTTCACGTTCATTTTTTTAGTTTTTAGATCGCAGATAGTTGCTGTAAAACATATTTTACAGAGTCCAAATGCAGTTGAAACATGACGAAATAACTGTAGTATGGTGAATTTTTTTTGCCTTCAACGAAAGGGCCTCCGACGGCTGGGGCTTTGCCCCAGACAAAATCTGCTAATGGATTTGCCCCCCCCCCCCCACCCTCTTCCACAACTTCATAACGCGCCTGTACCTGACGTCACAAGCTGTGCGATCCACCTAAGAAGGATGTTATTGTTATTGGTAGAGTTAGTAAAATGACAGGTGCATCATTGAAAAGCTTCCTATTACTCATTGATTACCTACAAATGTTGTCAATTAATATAAATGACGCGCATTCCTGGCATTGTGTTGAAAACAGACCTTTGAGCATCAAAATGTTAAACGATAAGCAGGATGTGTATAAAACAAACAACCCGTGCTAATCATTCAGCACGTGTAGAACACGTCACATTGGCGGTTTAGGACTTTTGTAACCACTCACCCAATGATCCTCATTATCCACTTTCCCTTCATTCTACTCACGAGCAGCGAGCAGTCACCAGCATAACATCTTCCAGTGAATCTACATCTGAAGATCCAGCGGAACTTCTGTGTTACTACTCAGCTGATACAACATGGACACATGGAACATGGACAACATGGTATGTGTGGGGAGAAGCATTAGTTTAGTTATGGTTCACTTACCCATTTCATTCAGTTTAATCGATATTTATTTGCATTATTCGACCAAAGCCCATACACACATATTAGGTGTGATACACGGAATGAAAACAGGGCATTAAAACTATCATAATATATGAAATCACAAACACGGAAAACAATAATAATACTAAATATTTATAATATAAATAATTGTTTGAATTTGGAATTATTAAACAATAATATTTTTATGATCTGGTTATGTTGTAGCGGTGGTACTCAACGATTAATGATATTTGTCTGTCTTTGTTATGCACTTGAATTGATTGGATGGGATTAACGTCTCATATTAATGCACTTTGTCTATTCGAGACGATGAGTGGTGATAGATGAGGATGAAGCATGAACAGAAGGGACGGAGGGGAAACCCGGTACCGGCACGTAGCCTACTACTTTCGAAAAGTACCAAGGGGACCAACGGCTTAGTGTCCCATCCGAAAGGACGGTGTAACCTTGACAGTCATATGGGTTACTCCACTAACCCGGACTGCCGAGCAGACGTCGAGGAGAATGAAACCGTTACACTAGCTCTCGAACTTATATCTGCTCTAAGCAGCGGTATACGTGAGTTTTAAGGCACCCACTCTACCCCTGACCACGCCCGAGTTTGCTTAACTACGGTGTTCTAGTGGGAAACCGGTTATTCGGTTAAACTACCTCGGCTAAACCGCTGGCTCACTTGAATTAAAATGCGATTATTTGGGAAATATATGTTTCTACCATAGCCCACCGGTATGTAATCAATTACTTTTGCAACAAAATTAATATTTTCAAAATGCGATTGAAATGTGAATGATTTAAACGATAAAGTTCAAAATATATTAGTATGCTGTTTTGTATATCTGAAATGGAATTAAAATTAAACTTTCGTATGACCTGCTTCTCGTTTAATTTTAATTAGATCTTTTTGCGATAATAAAGACGCGAGACACCGCAAAGCTAGTCGAATTGTACAGCTATATTTCTCGAATATCTAGATATCGACACCAGGGACCCAAGTTTTGAATCAAAACGTCGATAATTTTTCGACGTTTTGAGTGGTCACGTGGTCTGATAACGTCGATTTCCTCAAAAAGCTAATTTTGAAATCAAAACGTCTTTTTTTTGACGTCCCACAACGTCTTTTTCTACCCACGAAAAAATAGCTTGTGGGACATGCGTGGGATGATGCTTTTTGACGTTACGCCCTCTCAATATAATATACTCGTTCGTCCTATGCATGTTTATACAAGGCTGTGGTTAAATTCGAACACTTTGGACTTGGCATTTGGCGCTAGGCTATTACGATGTATTTGGCATTTTCAATTTATAAATAAACTAATTAATCTTGATTTCATGGCCCCACACTAGGGTAAGGCCTAGGCCCTACATCAAATTAGGGCTACCTAGGTCGAAAGCCTATTAATAGGCTAGGCCTAGCGCCTTGGACCTAGGGCCGCCTTGGCCCCTAGCTCTTGTCAACATTCAGACACCTCGCGTTTTATTTACCTTTTAGCATGCATGCGAGTTATTTCCACGACGCATCTTTGTTATTTTTATGTTATGAAACGTTGAGTTTTGCAGATTCAAATCGTGTATTGATGAAATAAGATCTTCTTGCTGTTCAAATGCATGTTGATTGTATTTTATAGGTTATGTTCGGCACTGCGCTGGGAGAACGTAAACAAACAAGGAAATGCAAAGACTTTAGAAAAACATGTAATATGTATAGTAGGCCTATCTTTGTCTGAGGTCTTTGGGTGTAGGAGCATAGAATACTCATATTTGATTGGTCCAGAGTTCGGCAATGTTCGGCTAGCGGGAGAGATAGCTGACGGGAAGAACAGCAAAGCAAGTTTATCTCACAACGTCAGTAGAAAGATTCAAAACTAGCATTTCATTCAAATCACAAAAAATCGACGTTATCAAGTGACGTTATGAAAGTGACGTTTTGATCAAAACGCTTATTTCAAAACTTGGGTCCCTGATGTGAAACAACCAACAATTGAAGGATTGTGTGACTTGGCCACTACCTGGATGTTTAGACTATACATCCTGACCTATTATTATAATTGGTATACTTCTAAATACGCAACATATAACCATTTCGATGCACATCGATTTCAACTTCAATTTATTGGATGAGCGAAGCGAAGACTTCAATTTCACTTTGTGTTTTTTTTTCGCTTACGTTACCCCAAGAAAAATAGCTCGAGTGTTTTTTTTTGTTAGTTTTTTTGTCTGTTTGTTCGCTCTCTACCGGGCAAACGGCATATGCGATCTTGATGAAAATTGGAGGGGACCTTCGAAACCTCTAAACTTAGACCTGCCACGTTTTTGGGTATAATCGATCAAATATTTCTTATGATTATCGTACTTTTACGATTTTTTCCCCGGTTTTTAATACGATATTTTCGTGATATTTGGGCCGATTCTGACCAAACGGATGGGCCTTCAACGTTCATATTTTACATTGAGATAAAGATTATGGTGGTGTAGTGCCTCTTTAAATAAAAAGTTGAAAAAGTTGGTCAAAATTCATAGAAATAAAGGTGTTAATATAAGCCTTTTACAGGTGTATAATTAACAAGTTCTATCAAGCATCTATAGAAAAAGTAATGAGATTCCACTTAGAAACGTAATTATTGGACAGAAATATTCCAAAAAAGCTCATTCATCAACGCGACTGGAAAAAGCGTTCGCAAAGCAGCCTAGTATTAACTATACGTAATATTAGGTTTTCCTGTTACAGTGTAAAAACTACGACTGCGCTCATGAACGTTGTACCAATGAAACTTGGAAACAGCAAATAAAATCTATTCTGGTTCTCCCAAAAACTGCGCCGAGAGATAAGCAATCCCTCAAGAAGGAAAAGGTAAGACCTACCTACCTACCTACCTACCTACCTACCTACCTACCTACCTACCTACCTACCTACCTACCTACCTACCTACCTACCTACCTACCTACTAAAACTTTTAAACTTTTTTGTGTATTTCTCAAACTTTTAGTGTGATTTCAAATCAAAATATATATCATAACCGAGCCATGGTTATTAACGTTTAGGATAATTGATGATGATGATGATGGTTTTTTTTGCTTAACGTCTCATATTAATGCACTAAGGCTATTCGAGACGATGAGTGATCAATGAAAGATGATGATGTACGATTTAAAATACATGTCTTTGCAGGATTCGAACCCTCGGCCATAGCCACTTTAGAGCCATGCGCTTCGAACCAGCGCCCTAACCGTTTGTTTGGCTGTCTTACGATCGGCCTTTAGGAAAAAAAAAATTAACAAAATAACAAAACAACGAAAATCATCTGTCATTGCCAAAACTGTGATTAATTTTTATTTTTTTATTTTTTTTTTGTGGGGGGGGGGGGGGGTGGGTAGTACGCCTAATATGAACAATGAATGGTGAATTCCATGACGTATACCCCGGACATATTCCTGTTCATAATTTTTGGGTTGGAAGGTTGATTTTGGTTTCTTTTTGTGACCAGCACGTATCCTTCATCGAGAACATCCCATCCGACGGTTCCCTCGGTACCGGGCAGGACAGCTCCAAGACTAAGATGGTGCGACGCCGTGGTGTAGGTACCCACACATTATTACATGTGTGTACATCTATTCCCTTATCAGCATCATAGTTTATTCTCATTCACAGGAGGAACTAGGCAAAGCGAAAGTACTAAAATTATTCTGTCTGTTACTTTTTCGTAGTTGCATTTCAATTTAGTACGAATTATTTTGTGTCTGTTGCACACATTATACATACTTAGGGCAGGAACCATTCTTAAAAATGAATATTTGGTGATAAATATTAATTCATTATTTCAGTTTACTATTTTCAATGCAACTTATTTGATTTGTTTTGTTGAACAGTTAATAATAATGATTTAGATATAGAGTAGTTTTGCTTTTGAAATGAGGTTCTGAACGACGTAACTATAGTCGGATTCTCGTTTTCCTGGGGTTTAAACGTCGTTTTTAGGTAGTTATATTAGTGCGCGACTAGCAGCGTTTTAGGTGTGTACCAAGTTGGATGGATGGATGGATGGATGGATGGATGGATGGATGAATGGATGGATGGATGGATGGATGGATGGATGGATGGATGGATGGATGGATGGATGGATGGATGGATGGATGGATGGATGGATGGATGGATGGATGGATGGATGGATGGATGGATGGATGGATGGATGGATGGATGGATGGATGGATGGATGGATGGATGGATGGATAAAAAGTCACCTGAAGCTCCACCTGCAAACCGCCTGTTAAGGTCATCGCAAAGATCTGTAACGTAATGCTGGCCAGTTGCAGTGACTTGTTTTGTCTTTTAAGTTTTTGTCTTTTATATTATTTGTTAAAGTTTGTTCGTTTACTTTATGTTTTTAATTTGTATGTCATTACCATGATAATGGGCAGGGAGATCTGCCCGAAACGTTAATAATTAAACTTATTTTAACTCGGAAACTCGAAAGAATTCATTATGTCATATATATATTAGTTTAAAAACGTAATTATCAATATCATTTGACATTGCCAAAACTGTGGATTATTTATTTATTTTATTTATTTTTGGGTTGCTCGAGTAGTACGCCTAATATGAACAATTAAGAATGGTAAATTCCATGACGTTTACCCCGGACATATTCCTGCTCATAATTTTTGGGTTGAAAGGTTGACATTTGTTTCTATTTGTGACCAGCACGTAACCTTCAGAATCAGCAAGAGCATCTTCTCCGCCAGTTCCCCCAGGACCGAGCTAGACCGCTCCCCCAGGACCGGGCAGGACAGCTCTTCTAGGACCGGGCTGGACAGCTCCAAGACTAAGGTGGAACCAAAGATGGTGGGACGCCGTGATGTAGGTACCCACACATTAAAACATGTGTGTACATCTACTCCCTTATCAGCTCAAAGCTTATTCTCATTCACAGGAGGAACTATAGGGAAGGCGAAAGTACTATAATTATTCTATCTGTTACTTTTCCGTAATTGCATTTTAATTTAATAAGAATTATTTTGTGACTGTTGCACACATTATTCATACGTAGGGCAGTTACCATTCTTCGTAAATAAAATGAATATTTGGATGCAACTAAATTGATTTGTTGAACAGTTAATAATAATTTATTTATTATTTATTTATTATTTATTTAACGTCTATCCTATTCAGTTATAAAAACTAATAAACAAAGGAGGACAACTAAATAAATCTAATTACATTGATGCAGAAACAACAATAAACTACATTTAAGTAAATATTTGAAATAGTTGCATTACAACAACAATGCATTAAACACAACAATTTTGGGAAAAAATAAAAATGATATTATTAAATGCATTTAATGAATGAATCAAATAAAGAAAGGGTGGGGAATGAAAAGAAAAGAAAAAAAAGGAAAAAAGAAAAAAGAAAAAAAAATTAAAAAGAAAAACGAAAAGAAAAAAAACTGATTTATTAGACGATCCCACTCAAACGAATATAAGGTTTGCCAAAAATCAGGAACAGCAAATCAGGGAGTATAATCAGAAACTTTCGCGGAAGAAACCACCGAACGCGAAATCTTTATTCTTGTGTTTAATCTTCATTTTTGTGTTCAAATCTTGATAGCATTTTAGTCCAAAAAATCTTGACTCTAATATATAATTATATCAGATTTATAATCATGTCCAATTGATCACAGCAATGATGCAGGACACCTAACTCAAGTTGCAATTCTCCATCAGTGGGCGGCAACCAGACAATCTAGGCAGAAAAATATAATTGAAAATACATTTTTTATATCATAAACAAAGCAATAATGAACAAACAAAGAGAATAGCATAATCATTAATTAGAACTTATGAAGGTAAATGAACATTACACAAACACACAGACAATAACCTACAAATTAATAGTAAAAATCAATTGTTTGCTCTTTGATTCATTATCATTGCTTCAATTTTACTTTTAAATTGTACAATTCCTAGATCAGTAAACTGGCTTCTAATATCATAAGAAATTAAATTCCAATGGATATGCCTCTCTACCGAAGTGACTTTCTAAATGCTTCAGAATTTAATCTAGGAACTTCCAATGAGTTGATGGAAAGTAGAATTTCTATCACGATCAACAATTTTAAAAAAATTGGGTAGAATACCTAAAAACATATCTTTCAATACTTTGTATGTATTTACCAGCACGCTATACTTCATCCTTTCCTCAATCGTGAAACAATCAGACTGCAAATCTTGGCTCAAGGGAAATGAATCAAACAGATGGTCAATTCTCTTCTGGAGTACAACATACTCAGTAGAAGGTCTTACTGCCCAAACCACTACGCAATAATCAATAACAGAGTGAATATAAGAATCTACAAGTAACCTCAACATTCTCTCAGTTACAAACCTCTTCATTCTACTTATAATTCAATTGTTGATGATACTTTATTACACACATATTCATAATGTTTCTTAAAATTTAAATTACAGTCTAAGAAAACTCCAAGATATTTAAATTCATAGACTCAAGAAATAAACTTACTATTTCAATTTAACGTCCAATATATATCATTCATGCTTCTATCATTAGCCTTAATTAATATCAAGTTCCTGAGTTTTAAACCAATCATCCATCCTCTTTAGAACTTCTTGAAGACCTCTTACGATCTCTTCAACATCCACACCTTCTAAATAAAAGACCAAGTCATCAGCATATAAGATATAATTGATTCCTTCCATTATAGTAGATAATTATCTATATATTATATATATAATATATATATATATATATATATATATAATCAACGTGGATAGAGATAGGAGTCACAGCTTACCTGAGATGTAGAGGTGGCTGGCCATAGTTGAAACAGATAAAATATACACAAACTTATCACTAAATAGTCACGAGACGTTTCGGCCTTGCCTTCTTCGGTCGTTCTGGTCTACGAAGCTGTTGACCAGAGAGGTTAGAGTAGGGGGGGGGTAGAAGAAGAAGTGGGGGTGGAGGGTGGCTAGAGGGTCTCCAATATGTGCACATGAGTGTGTGTGTGTGTGTTTGTGAGTGAGCGAGTGAGTGAGTGAGTGAGTGAGCGAGTGAGTGAGTGAGTGAGTGAGCGAGTGAGCGTGTGAGTGAGTGAGTGAGCGAGTGAGTGAGCGAGTATGAGTGAGTGAATGAGTGTGTGAGTGAATGAGCGAGTGAGTGTGTGAGTGTATGTGAGTGTGTATGAATGTGTGATTGTGTGAGTTTAGCGTAGGTTTAAGTTAGGTTTGTTGCGAGATTTAGTTATCCATTGATGAGCGAGCTCCATGGACCTTAACTCTCTGTCGGTTGCGCCCGGGAGCGATCGAACTACTCGTGTAGTGTAGCAATCGTCGAACCGGAGGTCATGGGTTCCTGCGTGAGTGGGTACAGGTTTTGGCTTCTTGTGGGTGGCTGTGTCACACCTGTGGCCAGCCATTCTGTTGCTAAGAAGGTTACTCGTTAGGCCAATGTATTCAGCTGGACACAGGTTACACTTGAGCCGGTACATGACGCCAGTGGAGGCACAGTTGTGATGGCCTCTAATGGGGTAGGTCTTGTTTGTGGCTCCAGCTGTGAATGACGTAGTGGCTGGGTGGATAGGGCAAGTTTTGCATCGAGGTCTTTTACACGGAAAGGACCCGTCAGGTTCCCTATCGTCGCCACTTGTGCCAATCATAGGGTCTCGTTGAACAAGAAGGTCCTTTAGATGGGGGGGCGTCTGAAAGCTACGCGGGGCACTGTTGGCATTAGATCTTGTGTCCTAGTTGAGCCAGACAAGATGTGGTGTCCACTCTTAAGGATGCCATTGAGAACGTGAAGTCCTGGGTGCCATTGCGTAACGAGGGGTAGAGTGTTGTCTGGCACCAGACTGCTTCCTTTCGACGTGGGGTTCTCAACTCGTCTTCTGACGTCTTCTTCAGGGTATCCTCTGTCGATGAAGGCCCGCGTAATCCGGTCGCAGTACTTGGTTCGATCCTCCTCGGTGCTGCATATGCGTTTTCCCCGCGTCGCGAGGGAGTTGGGTAAAGCGCGTTTGGTGTAGAGCGGGTGACAGCTCTCGTAGTGTAGATACTGGAGGTGATTTGTGGGCTTGAAATGTACGTCTGTGCGGAATGAAACCATTTTCTACGTACACGTCGACGTCAAGAATGTGACGTGATGGCGAGAGATTTGCCACGTGAACTTGACAGCATAGGTGTTGTTGAGGCCGTTTAGAAAAGTGTTGAATGACTTCTCTCCATGGGTCCACACTACGTAGATGTCATCGATAAACCTGAGCCAACAGATGGGTGTGTGTTTTTGAGTTGACAGATAGTCTTCCTCTAGTTTGCCCATATACAGGTTGGCATAAGATGGTGCCATTCTTGTACCCATAGCTGTACCTTTTACTTGGAGGTAGTGGCGGTCCTGGAAACGGAAGTTGTTGTTGTTAAGTACCATTTCGGCCAAAGAGATGAGGAAGTCTGTCTCTGGTACGGAATCCGCGGGACGAGTGTTAAGAAAGTGCTCCATCGCAGCCAAGCCATGTTCTGTGGGGATATTTGTGTAGAGTGATGTTACATCTATAGTCCGCAATAATAACGTCTTCGGGTAGGGTGTTGTTGAACTCTTGAATACGCCTCGAGAAAGTGGTTGGTGTCTTTGATGTGAGATGGTAACTTCTTGACGTGGTCTTGAAGGTGGAAGTCAACAAATGCTGATATTCGTTCTGTCGGAGAGTTGAAACTTGATACGATTGGACGTCCGGGATTATTTGGTTTGTGAATTTTCGGTAAAGTGTAGAATACAGGTGTCCTGGACTCCTCGGGGGTGAGAAGTTTAATCGAGTTGTTACTCAAGTTTTGAGAGGGACCGTGCTTCTCCAAAAATTTTACAATCCGTTTCTTGTGATTCACTGTAGGATCTCTTGTCAAACGTTTGTAGGTGGTCTCGTCTGACAGTTGGCGGTTCGCCTCCTCAATGTATGCGTCTTTGTCCATTACTACAGTCGTGGAGCCTTTATCTGCTGGTACAATTACGATGTTATTATTATTTCGCAGACTAGAGATGGCTTTCCGTTCTTGAATAGATAGATTAGACGTTTTTGACAACTTCTCTGTGAAGTCTGGAGATGCTACTTGTGTCATTATGTGGTTTATGTAAATTTCTAATGGGTGGTCAGAGGGAAGTACGGGGTCCCAATCAGATGCAGGTTTAAATTTATTGATTGCTGGGTGCGTATTATTGTTGTATTTATGCTTGTTTTCGTTGAAGTACAGTTTTAAACGGAGATTCCGCGCAAATGATAAAAACATCACTTACCAATTTAAAGTGATCAAATGAGGGAGTGGGGGCGAATGTTAAGCCTTTGTTAAGCACTTCCAACTCTGAGTCCGACAGCTCGTGGCTAGACAGGTTCAAGATTGCGTTGCTGGTTTCCTTTTTGTCATTAGGTACACCCCTGGGTGGAGGGGTTGTTTGACAGGAAGACGCGGGACACCGAGCAAGGGTTTCTCGAGTGTGCACAAGTGGCCATAGGTGTGACACAGACACCCACAAGAAGCCGAAACCTGTGCCCACTCACGCAGGAACCCATGACCTCCGGTTCGACGATTGCTACACTACACGAGTAGTTCGATCGCTCCCGGGCGCAACCGACAGAGAGTTAAGGTCCATGGAGCTCGCTCATCAATGGATAACTAAATCTCGCAACAAACCTAACTTAACCTACGCTTAACTTACACAATCACACATTCATACACACTCACATACACTCACACTCACTCACTCGCTCATTCACTCACACACTCACTGACTCACTCACTCACTCACTCACTCACTCACTCACTCGCTCACTCACTCACTCACACGCTCACTCGCTCACTCACTCACTCACTCGCTCACTCACAAACACACACACACACACTTATGTGCACATATTGGAGACCCTCTAGCCACCCTCCACCCCCACTTCTTCTTCTAACCCCCCCCACCTACTCTAACCTCTCCTGGTCAACAGCTTCGTAGACCAGAACGACCGAAGAAGGCAAGGCCGAAACGTCTCGTGACTATTTAGTGATTAGTTTGTGTATATTTTTTATCTGTGTTCAACTATGGCAGCCACCTCTACATCTCAGGTAAGCTGTTGACTCCTATCTCTATCCACGTTGATTATACCTAGCCTGTTGGCAACTACATATTATTATTATATATATATATTATATATATATTTTAAAGAATAAATAACAAGGATGAATGAATTGGAGCTGGAGTAGTTCTGCTTTTGAAATGAGTTAATGAACGACGTAACTATAGTCGGATTCTCATTGTCCTGGGGTTTAAACGTATTTTATTTTGATATATTAATTTTATTTATTTATTTAACGTCTATCTTATTCAGTTATAAAAACTGATTTACAAAGGAGGACAACTAAATAAATCTAATTACATAGATAGTGTTATTTTATCTGTAAAGAAAAGTCTAGTAGAGCAGTTGATTATAATTATTTAAAGTCAAGCAGAGGGCTTGAGATATTTAGTGAGGCAGGAAAGGTTATTTAGCTTTATTTCCATATTATGTTTCAAATGATTCTTTCCATTCATGTTGCAACGACGACGGTAGTAACGACGGTTGGAAAGGTATATCGTCTCAGAACACAAGTTATCAATCAATCAATCAATCAAGTTTGACAATCAACATGAAATTATTAATGTATCGGGTTTGTCAAGTAATTTTTAAATTAGAGATGTTGATATGTTCATGCATACATTTCAAACACAATAATTTGGACGTATAAACGTTTGTCCAAAAAAGAGGAAAATAATTTGGCATCGGTTTAAATTGCATGGCACAACGACTGTTAGTTATTTTGTTTTTTAACTTTCCTCATTACTTATTAGACGAGTGAGCGAAGCGAATGAGGATTTTATAACGCTACTCGATCGGGCCTTGTCGTGATTAATTCTGTTTGTCTGTTTGTCTGTTTATCTGTTTATCTGTTTATCTGTTTATCTGTTTATCTGTTTATCTATTTATCTGTATGTCTGTTTGTCCGGGCTCATACGGCCAAACGGCCAAATAGATCGAGCAAAAATTTTAAACAGACATTTGCGACCAGGTAACTTAGAACTGCTAACAAAATGAGCGCAATCCATTTCGATTTAAGCCCACAAGAAATAATAAATTGAAAAATATGCTTGAAATGTGTCGGTTTCATTTTATCAACAATGCTTTTTCTTGAAGAAGTCATTTTTATCAAATAATTTTTGGTACGCCGTGATTACATGCATAGCAGTGATCAAGGTATATCGAATATGGAACGACCAAGGTTCCCCTAAATTCTGCGGGGACATTGAGTAAACCTTGCAATCTTTACTCGTATTTCGTACTGGCTATGTTTTCCATAGTATTGTATGCATTTCAAAATATGTTTTATAATTTTTTAAATACAATCCAGAAATAAAAAAATCTTTTCCGACCGGGGGTTTGAACCCAGGTCTCCCACATTTTGGGAATAATGGCGCCTTAGCCAACTAGACTAGGGAAACACCAAATTCGTTGTTAGACGAGTGAGCTAGTCATGTGTGGAGTACCCGGGAACATTTGCATTTAAAATTGATAATTATATTGGTATAAATATAACTCACTCACTCACTCACTCACTCACTCACTCACTCACTCCTCCCGCTCACTCGCTCGCTCACTCACTCACTCACTCACTCACTCACTCACTCGCTCACTCACTCACTCACTCACTCACTCACTCACTCACTCACTCACTCACTCACTCACTCACAAACACACACACACACACACTCATGTGCACATATTGGAGACCCTCTAGCCACCCTCCCCCCCCCCCTCCTTCTCCCCCCCCCCCCCCCCCCCTCTAACCTCTCCTGGTCAACAGCTTCGTAGACCAGAACGACCGAAGAAGGCAAGGCCGAAACGTCTCGTGACTATTTAGTGATAAGTTTGTGTATATTTTTATCTGTGTTCAACTATGGCAGCCACCTCTACATCTCAGGTAAGCTGTTGACTCCTATCTCTATCCACGTTGATTATACCTAGCCTGTTGGCAACTACATATTATTATATATATATATATATATATATTTAAAGAATAAATAACAAGGATGAATGAATTGGAGCTGGAGTAGTTCTGCTTTTGAAATGAGTTAATGAACGACGTAACTATAGTCGGATTCTCGTTGTCCTGGCGTTTAAACGTATTTTATTTTGATTTATTAATTTTATTTATTTATTTAACGTCTATCTTATTCAGTTATAAAAACTGATTTACAAAGGAGGACAACTAAATAAATCTAATAACATAGATAGTGTTATCTTATCTGTAAAGAAAAGTCTAGTAGAGCAGTTGATTATAATTATTTAAAGTCAAGCAGAGGGCTTTAGATATTTAGTGAGGCAGGAAAGGTTATTTAGCTTTATTTCCATATTATGTTTCAAATGATTCTTTCCATTCATGTTGCAACGACGACGGTAGTAACGACGGTTGGAAAGGTATATCGTCTCAAAACACAAGTTATCAATCAATCAATCAAGTTTGACAATCAACATGAAATTATTAATGTATCGGGTTTGTCAAGTAATTTTTAAATTAGAGATGTTGATATGTTCATGCATACATTTCAAACACAATAATTTGGACGTATAAACGTTTGTCCCAAAAAGAGGAAAATAATTTGGCATCGGTTTAAATTGCATGGCACAACGACTGTTAGTTATTTTGTTTTTTAACTTTCCTCATTACTTATTAGACGAGTGAGCGAAGCGAATGAGGATTTTATAACGCTACTCGATCGGGCCTTGTCGTGGTTAATTCTGTTTATCTGTTTGTCTGTTTATCTGTTTATCTGTTTATCTGTTAGTCTGTTTGTCTGTTTGTCCGGGCTCATACGGCCAAACGGCCAAATAGATCGAGCAAACATTTTAAACAGACATTTGCGACCAGGTAACTTAGAACTGCTAACAAAATGAGCGCAATCCATTTCGATTTAAGCCCACAAGAAATAATAAATTGAAAAATATGCTTGAAATGTGTCGGTTTCATTTTATCAACAATGCTTTTTCTTGAAGAAGTCATTTTTATCAAATAATTTTTGGTACGCCGTGATTACATGCATAGCAGTGATCAAGGTATATCGAATATGGAACGACCAAGGTTCCCCTAAATTCTGCGGGGACATTGAGTAAACCTTGCAATCTTTACTCGTATTTCGTACTGGCTATGTTTTCCATAGTATTGTATGCATTTCAAAATATGTTTTATAATTTTTTAAATACAATCCAGAAATAAAAAAATCTTTTCCGACCGGGGGTTTGAACCCAGGTCTCCCACATTTTGGGAATAATGGCGCCTTAGCCAACTAGACTAGGGAAACACCAAATTCGTTGTTAGACGAGTGAGCTAGTCATGTGTGGAGTACCCGGGAACATTTGCATTTAAAATTGATAATTATATTGGTATAAATATAATAGAGGTTGTAAGTGTAGTTGGTACAAGGGCGCATCAACTGTAAGGCCATAATGCTCCACTCTAGCCTATGATAGGCTAGAGGGCCTAAGGTACGGGGAAGAAAAGGAATGTTATACCGGGAACTCAACACGTGGCTCACTCACTCGTCTAACAACGACTTTGGCGTTTCCCTTGTAGGTTATAATGAAAAAGAGTGTATCGTGTTTCTATTTTTATTCGCGAGTGTAGTGCATCATAGTAATTGACTCGATTTCTCAATTCTAAAGGACAAATGATTTAAGTTTAATTACATTTTACGATTTCACAAGTTTGTGCCATCCAAGTTAACCTGTTACTTTCTATCTTGTGTGTAAGTTTTAAGAGAGTGTTTGTGTTTTCAGGGCTCATCGAGGTTCGCACACCGTCGAGTGTTCTACACCCGAATGGCTCTCACGAAAAACATTTTAAACGACGATTCGTTTACAGAAATATTCGTATGATTCTCTTAGTATTTTAAGACCAGCTTACCTATGTTGCTATGACAACAGTAGTGAACAGGTATGAATAGAAACTGCAGTGTTGTGACTTATCTAGATATAATCTTCTATCTATTATCTTATCCACATGAGTTTTTTAGTTGTTATCTTTTTTAATTATATAGATAAAATAAGGTTTATCATCTCTAAACTTTTTAAACTTTTCGATTTAAGAAAGGTAGGTAGGTATGGTAACACCACTTAAAGAGAAAATATAATAATGTATCACTTTTTTAAAATAAAATTTACTTCTACTATAGTTTACTACATTATGTTTTTCCTAGACCCCCATATTTGAAAATGGCGGCAAAAGTAGGTAAATAAATTAGCCTTTTCTGAAATAATTATTATCTTTTATCTCGTCAAAATTATCTAGGCCTACATAGGTATTTTTATCTATTATCTACATAATTTTTTGACGATTATCTTTATTTTTATCTAGATAACAAAATGCATTATCTAGTCACAACACACGATACACTGATAAAAAGTCAGATATTCGTTGATTTCACTGATTTGAGAAGACTGATCATTTTCCGAATCTCTGTTCTATTAGCACAATGTTACAGTTCCCATCCCACGATATTGTGCAATTGTCTCTCGTTGTTTGTGTGTGCTCGTCGATGTCGGCGTCAAAGAGTTGGCTTGGTCTGTTTTACTTTCAAATGTTGTAATATCTTCCACTCAAAATCAATTGTGTGGTTAGACTCAAATATGACTTATGAAAGGCATAATTGTCAATCATGCAACGAGCTTTTAAGAAGGCAGTGTTTGCAAAGAGTCGGGTGATTCCCAGGATAGCGCTTTTGAAAAATTGTTAACGAACAGTCTTATTGTAAAATTAAAAGTTTAGCTTAATCCCTAAGCACTGTCTGCAAGAGTTTTTTTTAACAAAAAGCAATTTTTGTGGTAATACACTTGAGTACTTGTTTAAGAAATTAATAATTATTTCAAAAATTCAAAATTATAATTTAAGAAACAACAAGCTTATTTTTGTGAAAATGTCAAACAGTGCATTTGGACAAAATTCTATTTGTATTTGAGGTGTTCGAATTTTCATTATATTTTATTTATTTATTTATTTAATTCATTCATTTAATTATATACGTCTCTCCTATTCAGTAAAAAAACTGATTTACAAAGAAAGCCAACTAAAAAACTATAAAATGGCATAAACCAAGATTATTTAAAAGAGGAAGATGTTAAAGAGGATCAAAGAAGCCGCTGTAATAAATAATAATTTAAATTCAATCAGTCAACCAAGCTATGATTTACCAGTGCTTTGGAATACAATCTTAAATAAAGAAGTTGCTATGGCTGTAAACAGAAGAGTTGTAACAAGAACCTGAAGAAAAAGCTGGAGTAGCTTTGAAATATCGTTCAAATATAAAAATAAAATATAACCTGTGTCAAGTTTTAAAAATGTGTTTATTGTAAATGAATATAATTACATAGATGCAGACACAACAATGAATTACAGTTAAGGCTCTACTGGACTCTGTATTATTTCGATGCGTTGCAGTGTTTTAGTTGTTTCGTTTTATCTAACTATACAATTAAGATATATCGATATTTTTATTTATTATTATTCTCAGTAAAGACGACATCATACCGCGATGTGTACTTTTTCGAAAACTGTCCTGTTTTATTTACTAAAAAATGAGAACTTTTAGGGATTTACCCTTTTTACCCGAATTTTTATAGACGTTCGTAAGAACTAATTGGATAAAGTACGCATCGCACATGTAAATATGTATCTTTATCTAGCATGTCTAAAAGTCTGAGATTTTTCGACCAAAAGGTGTCCGCTGTACATTGGAACTACGGATGCATGATTCGGCACATTTTTTAGGCTTTTTCGACTCTAGCAACTGGCGCAACCTAGCGATACAAAGCTTTTTCACCACTTTGAGTGACAGGGCATGTAATTTTGTTTAAACACATTCTGATTGGCTACAAGACTTTTTTCGTGATCTACTAAAGGGCACCATTTAAATCAATATTCATAGATCTGCGCTATAGAATGCTATTCTTGGCGTCAATGTTTATTGCACTCTTACAGACAATTGTTCGATACCGGAGCATCCCAAATATCAATTTATTATATGTAAGGGGGCCAGTAGGTTTTGGGCTCGATCCCCAGTCGGGATAATTTTTTGTTATCATTTTTCACAACACAACAGAATGAAACAATTAACACATCCAGCCACGGCGCGCTATTACATTTATGCATCTTTTAGGCTTTCAAGTTTTACTTCACGTGAATTGAAGAAAGATAATTTTTGATGGGTCGCCCATTGAGCGCGTAATGTACTAATATGAAGTTAGTGGATGTGGAAGGGGGTGGGGGGTACATGGCAACAAGTCCATTTGTTTGGGTACGAACATGAACATCGCTTATAGGAGAAAAAATGGGTTGAAACATGCGGAAAACCACTTTCCAGGATGATAATAAACATAATCTGAATACAGTATTTTATTTGACTTTATTTGACAATTTCAATAAACATTGTGTATATTATGAAGGTATTTAAACCACCGGGGGTTGAACCACGGCTGTCCGGAACCATGGCACGGGACCTTTTTTTTTAGTTTAGAAATTTAATAATAAAAAGGGGTGAGAGCATCTGCCCAGACAGCAGTGGTTCGGGGTTCAATCCCCGGTGGGGGAACGTTTTTATTTATGTCTATCCAGGACTACCATCATAACAGCGTCATAGTCACAAACTATAAATAATATCTGGACATCAAGCAAAAGCAAAGGTGCTATGATGTGAATTTGCACCCACGATGTTATGAAAAGTAAATATTTTAACTGTTATCTAACTCTCTCTAACTCTAACTCGTCTGGAAGTAAACATGGATCTCCCCCAAATACACAAATTTGTAAAAAATAAAAACGACAGCCAAGCTCTCCTTCAAAAGTCTTCGGCTGTGAATGCTGTGAGATATAGAAGTTGAGCAAAGCATTACATTCTTTCTCCCTAGTTTCGCATTGAAAAAAAGTAGATCATTTCGCCTGTTAGCGAGCGCCAACCCAACCATTTTCGTGGTAAAAAAAGAAAAATTTTTTAAACACAAAATCATAAAAAATTATTTGGGCCCAATTGAAATTTTGGTTCATTACGAGAATTCTAAAAAGTCAAAAAAAATTCCTGGGCGCCCTCACGGGACCATCACATGAACGCGGTCGGAGTAACTGAGGTGGCCGTTACATTGATGCCCCGCTGACGTCAGGCGCTAGAGGTGTGGGACGGGCCCAAACCCCCGGGGCTAGTATCCGAGCCTACCATCATTTTGCGTGATGTTGGTGCTGTGAGTCTGCCTGGGTATTCCTAGGCAACCCCCCGCCTGGAATCACCTCGGGCTTTCTCACGGGACCACCACATGAAAGCGGTCGGAGTAACTGAGGTGAGCCTAGTTGCATTGATGACGTTGACGCAGGCGCTAGAGGTGTCGGACCGGGAGAAAATCCTGGGCAGTATCCGAGCCTAGCCATCAGTTGCGTGATTTTGGTGCTGTGGTCTGCCTGGGTGTTCCTAGGCAGACCCCCCGCCTGGAATCATCCCGGGCGTCTCACGGGACCATCACATGAAAGCGGTCGGAGTAACTGAGGTGAGCCAGTTGCATTGATGACGCTGACGCCCAGGCGCTAGAGGTGTCGGACCGGAGCAATCCTGGGCTAGTATCCGAGCCTAGCCATCAGTTGCGTGATGTTGGTGCTGTGAGTTGCCTGGGTATTCCTAGGCAGACCCCCCGCCTGGAATCATCCCGGGCGCCCTTCACGGGACCATCACATGAAAGCGGTTGGAGTAACTGGGGTGAGCCAGTTGCATTGATGACGCTGACCGTCAGGCGCTAGAGGTGTCGGACCGGGAGCAACCCTGGGCTAGTATCCGAGCCTAGCCATCAGTTTGCGTGATGTTTGGTGCTGTGAGTCTGCCTGGGTATTCCTAGGCAGACCCCCTGCCTGGAATCACCCAGGGCGTCTCACGGGACCATCATATGAAAGTTGTCGGAGTAACTGAGGTGAGCCAGTTGCATTGATGACGCTGACGTCAGGCGCTAGAGGTGTCGGACCGGGAGCAATCCTGGGCTAGTATCCGAGCCTAGTCATCAGTTGCGTGATGTTGGTGCTGTGGTCTGCTGGGTATTCCTAGGCAGACCCCCCGCCTGGAATCATCCCGGGCGTCTCACGGGACCATCACATGAACGCGCGGTCGGAGTAACTGAGGTGAGCCAGTTTGCATTGATGACGCTGACGTACGCTAGAGGTGTCGGACCGGGAGAAATCCTGGGCTAGTATCCGAGCCTAGCCATCAGTTTGCGTGATGTTGGTGCTGTGAGTCTCCCGGGGTATTCCTAGGCAGACCCCCCGCCTGGAATCACCCCGGGCGTGTCACGGGACCATCACATGAAAGCGGTCGGAGTAACTGAGGTGAGCCAGTTGCATTGATGACGCTGACGTCAGGCGCTAGAGGTGTCGGACCGGGAGCAATCCTGGGCTAGTATCCGACCTAGCCATCAGTTGCGTGTGTTGGTGCTGTGAGTCTGCCTGGGTATTCCTAGGCAGACCCCCCGCCTGGAATCATCCCGGGCGTCTCACGGGACCATCACATGAAAGCGGTCGGAGTAACTGAGGTGAGCCAGTTGCATTGATGACGCTGACGTCAGGCGCTAGAGGTGTCGGACCGGGAGCAATCCTGGGCTAGTATCCGAGCCTAGCCATCATTTTGCGTGATGTTGGTGCTGTGAGTCTGCTGGGTATTCCTAGGCAGACCCCCGCCTGGAATCACCCCCGGGCGTGTCAGGGGACCATCACATAAAGCGGTCGGAGTAACTGAGGTGAGCCATTTTGCATTGATGACGCTGACGTCAGGCGCTAGAGGTGTCGGACCGGGAGCAATCCTGGGCTAGTATCCGAGCCTAGCCATCAGTTGCGTGATTGTTGGTGCTGTGAGTCTGCCTGGTATTCCTAGGCAGACCCCCCCGCCTGGAATCATCCCGGGCGTCTCACGGGACCATCACATGAAAGCGGTCGGAGTAACTGAGGTGAGCCAGTTGCATTGATGACGCTGACGTCAGGCGCTAGAGGTGTCGGACCGGGAGCAATCCTGGGCTAGTATCCGAGCCTTGTCGTCGAAGTCCGTATAAGGAATGCTGCAAAGCTACCCCAGGAGGGCATCGCCTGGAATGATGTGCTTAGCTTGGGTAACCCTGTCACGAAGGGGACGCGGTGGCCGGCAAGGAGGTGTCGACTCTGGTGGCCAAGGGTCACACCTAGACCAGACAGAGATAGTATCCGAGCCGAGTCCCGTCAGTGGGGGTGGAATCGGGAGGATTAAAGACTGTCGTGGCACTTCCCCCACCGTTAGTCCCATATTTAACTTGAACTTGAACTTGTCCACAATATACTTCGCTTGGTCATCAACATTCGATATCAACGTTAGTATGTTGACGTAATGCAACCGGCGTAATTTTTTTCTTCAACCTTCTCCATAACTCATCGACTCAGACCTGATTTAAAATGTAAACTTTCACATCCCTGCAAGATTGACAAGAAATCGCATCCCCTTATTATCTGATGTTCAATTAGTGCTTATTGTATTATATTTTATAAAACTGCATGGTTGGGTATTTAAGTAATATCTTTGTATTGGTTTTAAATGAGCTCAATGTGTATTTTTAAGAATTCAGTTCTGTAGTTACTGTATTGGCACTTGTTGATTGATACCAGCCCTGATGTCAAAATGGGTTTTATTTTAATTCCGAATACAGCAAAACAAAGATAAGAAAAGACTAATGTTTATAATTTCCCGTTTATCATGTTTATAACTACCTATTTAAAGAGGCTTCATCCTAGTTTAAACGTAGTCTTAGATGAAGTGAATATGGCAAGTATGGATAGGTAAGTACCCACAACAGGGAGCGAAACAGATCATAAATGTGATCCCTAATTATGTCGCCTTACGAGACTGTCACAATAAATTTTTATCCCGCATCTCTTTGCGTGTTTTTCATTCTATATGCGTTATGTCGCTACGGGGACAGTCGGTGTCGGGGAGTACCCTACTAGATACATGCCTATAATAACCTATACTAGATACAAATAGTATCTAGATTATTCTTTTTTTGTATCTCCAGCATGTTACATACAAAGATACAAGGTGCTTTCTGTCAATTAGTTAAATTTAAATTATGTTACCAATCCCTAAAAAGGTAGACCTAAGTATTTTATTTTTTTATAATAAAAAGTAAAATCTTTATTTCCATTCTCGGTAACGGAGAGTACTAAACAGACTAATACTAGATGGATATTCTACACAATTGATGTAGAAATTAGCTATTCATGGGTTTGTAATTTTTATCATCACTACTAAATTTTACGGAATAGTTCCCACAAAATAAAATAATAACTTTTTAAAAGTAAGGCATCATATGATCGATGTGTTGGGAAAGGAACGCTTTTACATTTTTGTTCTAAAAAGGAATTGCCTTCCTATAACACAGTTCTCCCCAAGTCTGGTTTTGTCTAGAGAAATTTGAACAGAACTGTGCAACTTCAGCAGCACTGCATGGAATCATGATGACCTTGATAAAGCGCTGTTGCCAATCGCCATGCAATGCTCAGTTGCCGGACTGCGAGCACCCGGCCTTACCGAGCGAGTCTAGGAAACAACACGGTTTCCAGGAAGAAATACTATGAAGCCGACATAGACCAGTGCAAATAAGGATCGACCCGGACATGTAGAGCGAAACTTCACGGATATGTTTGGACAACCTGCCGTCAGCGTTGGCACATGCGATTAGGGCGCTGGTCAAAAGCGTGTGGCTCTACGAGGACGTGGGATCGAATCCCGCATAAATAAGGCATGGTCATCAAGACTCATCGTCTCGAGTAGCTTAAGTGCATTGTAAGCAATAAAAATCATTGAGTCAACCTATTTTAACATTTCCTGAAAGTTTTCAAACGCTCCAGTATGGGTTACTCCTGGAATACAGGAAAAATTGCATCATACCTGGAATAATGGTGTATAGTCTGAAATATCCGTGAATGCAAAGGAGAACGACTGGGGAGCCATTGTATATAATATAATTGTCTTAATATCAACTTGTATAAGACATAGATCCGACTGTATAAGCCTGGAAACATGAAAGAGCTGCATATTCCTGTAAGTTTTCTCGATCTGTGCTCGTATGCAAACGGATTGCAATACGCACGTAATTTAAAGTTATACTTGAAACTAACATTGTCGTTATGTCAGAAAGGTATGGGATATGACAATTAAAATACATTTTTCGTGCCAAACCTGTCCACGGTGCAATGCATTCCCCTTTTCAGGTGTCTAACTAGGTATTTTTGGAATTTGAACAGTTATTTTGAAGGTAATGTCCAAGGCTGATTGAGAGGTATCAATCCCATGCATTCGCATTAACGAATTAATTAATATTTATAAAATTACTTAATCAAATGTGGTGTTCAAACCAAAATAATGAAAGGAATGTAAATAATCATAAAATTCCAATTCGCAACCTTCTCCTGGTTTGGCCCGTGATTAGGGGAGTTTCACTCCCTGAAACAAATGGCGAGCTCTGGGTCGTCGTCGGGGAACTTTCCCTTCCCTTTGACTACCTCCCCGACGGCGACGGCAATGACAACACGGACGGATGATGACACAGACGGAGACGACCACTACGGGGGGGAACACCTGCGCACTGGCCTGTCCACCCCTTGTCCCCCGCGTTACCCCTTACGTCCCACCCTTCGTCTCGATTAGCCAAAGTGCATAAATATGAGACGTTAAGCAATATCCAATATCTAATATAAATAAATTATTTTGAATGGTAACAATCCTGAAGACGACGTCGATAAACCGCTAAGGGGTCCAGGCGGGTCAGGGGAGCAAGGGGTGCTGGGCCGCCCCCGAAACAATGAAATTTCGGGCCATGTTCGGGCTTTCGACCTTTCCGGGCGGCATCTTTTTTTTCCCATCGATGTCAATACAAGCTCAATTAAAAAACTAAATAAACATTCATAATTCGTAACCATGTCAATCGGCATTTGGCTTTTCACCACCAATATAATTATTATAGTGAGGCAGCTTAACGACAAATTTGAGGTGAATGTGGTATATATGTACTCTCTGACCCTGAAAATATATACTTACACACCAAGATAGTGATCTTTAGTGCTTTAGAAGCCGAGATATTGGTAAAATGCTTATATTTCAAGATGGTCACTGTAAAATTCAAGATAGCCGCCTTAGGAGCTGGTTCTTTTCAAAAATTTAAAGAATGGGCCTAAGCAGCACGTGGTAAAAATTTGGTGCTTTTGTCCGGCGTGTCCACATTTTCATGCTAAGCTGCCTCACTATTAGCTATAACTGTTTACTAGTAGAAGTCAGAAGTACTTTTAATATACAATCTGTTTTGTAAAACGACGTCGGCAAGGCCTCTGCTGAGTCTAAAAATCCACATGATTGTAAAGTCTTCTTAGTTATAGCCGAAGATGGTAGTGATAGTCTTCTTTCGGGCACAAATTCGTGCAGATTTTCGGGCCGGGCCTGGATCATCATTTTTCGGGCCGGGTTCTGGCCAGGTCGAAGTATTTTTTTACTTGTCGGGCCGGGCCGGACAGTTTCGGTCGAGGCTGGGATGCTGATTTTTTTTAAATCTGCATCTCTAGTTTTATTGCCGTGGAATCCAGCATCGAAGTTCTAAAATCCACATTTCACAAACCATCAATCATTGTGAAAAATACAATTCAAATGTCAAAAAAGCCCATTTTAGTTCCACAATTGCTAGCACAATGAAATAAAATGCAGGAAATGAAGTTGTAACATCCTAAAATTCGGCGCGCTACATTTGGTGGAGGCGCCGGGTACACAGAATATTTCTAGTATTTTGCAGAAGGTAGTGGCTATTTAACCGTAGGCTACGGACAAATTAACAATAACAAATCGTCCGTAGCAGTACGATACCACCTAACTAGGCCAATAGCTGTTAATATCACAGTGCATTGTGGCAGAGTGGTAGCGCGTCCGAATTCTATGCGAAAGGTCGGCGGTTCAAATTTTCGTTTGGTCGTTTTTTTTACCATTCTATTTGGGTCCATGTTTTTTCTGCAAATGATTTCACTACATTCGGCCCCGTCGCAAACACAATTCTAGATTATAAAAGCGTTTAAAAAGTGCTAGGCCTAGGCCTAGGTAAGGCACTTTAAAAAGGATTTGTTTATAATAAACGTAAAGGTCTTGGAATTTTTTTGTTAAAAACAGCAAAAAGGACACGATTGCTACGGCCCTAAAGGACCTTCATAAGATCTCATTAAAATGGCTGTAGAATGTTTTTTTTGTTACTAAAACAGAAAAAAGAGAGACCTAGCTACCAAAAAGGACTTCGTTTAAAATGGGATATTAAAGGTCTTGATGTTTTGTGTTGTTACCCAAAGAAAAGGAGACACCGAAAAGGCTTTCGTTTAAAGTACAATTTTAAGTCTGAAGATTTAGTTACCGTAGTCCGTTGCAATTCAATTTATCAGTATTTTTATCCTTTATTTTTACAAAATAAACGGCCTTTGCTAATTCCATTTGGCAGTTCATATTCACTACACTTTATTCCAATGTTTAACTGTAAAGGCACGAGTTCATCCATTGGGCGTTTAATTTCACTCTCTTGTGACCCTGTCTAATTTCATCTATATGCCATTCAAACAAATTTTGAAGTACTTATTAATTTAAATCTTTCGCCTAAGATCTGAACCGTTGACACATTGTTTTTAATCGACCAAACACAAATCGAAGATTGAACCCGTTCGTGTCCTTAGTCTGTTGTCTGTCTAAATGGGAGCAGAAAAGGAATGGGTGTTAGTCGATTAATGATAAACGTCACTATGCTCATGCATCAGACAAGGTCTGGAGCTCTCATAACTCCTGCTCCAATTAAGGACGGAACTTCATAGTCCATGCAGCATATTCTCGTAGCTTCATAAACTCCTACTCCCTGTGGTCGGTGATTTCAATGTCGTTTTCACAAATATTCACTTTAAAAGTACGTTCATGTGCCTTGCGCCGTGTGCTCTGGTGTACTCAGGTGCAGAGTACATACGTCATCAGTGTTACTTACACATGGAGCAGAATTAACAAAATCCCGCGAAAATTAACCTGATTATCAGGAAGGTAGGAGTTTATGAGAGCTCGCGTAGTCGTGTGTTTCCTACTGCATCAAGAAGGATGTCAATGCCCGAAATGCAAATAAATAAAAACTCAGCCATGCCATGCAGAGCAGAGTTCGCGTGAGCTCTCATAAACTCCTACATCCCTGGTAGGCAGTCTCGTGTACAGCTCATTCATGATTTCATTAGTTGCTTGTTTTCACATTTCACTTAAGTTACTGGTTATGGTGCATGCAAATGTCATGTGTCTGGGACTCAGGTGCGAGAACAACTGTTGAATATGCGAAAATAAACCAGAATCCAGGAAATAAGAGTTTACGAGACTCGCGTAGAGTCCAATGCAAAATCAACTCACCAGTGCGTTCCACTGCTTTAGAGCAATGTCAGCGCATGCAATGTAGAATAACCAGGACCTTGCACTAGATATTAGGATCCTCAGCGGATTCTCATAATCTTATCTCCCTAGGTAACGTTGCCCGATTGAGATTTTCTATGAATTACTTAGTTTCTGCAGTTTGTTTGATTGCCGGGTTTGGTTTACCGGCCCATTAAAAATTAGTTGTTTTGATAGCAGAGCAATGAACAAATCTACGTTGAATATTCGCGAAACGAACAATACAGATTAGGAGTTTACGAGAGCTCGCGTACAGTCCCGAAATGCAAATAAATCAAACTCAACCATGCAACAGTCACACAGCTTTGCAATGCAATCCTGGGCATCTCATGTCAGGAGATGCCCAGGACTTGTACTAGGATAATTAGGACCTACAGCATTCAGACCCGTAATCATAGTCGTTCCCTAGGCAATAAACGTTGTCCCAGATTGTGAGGATTTTGACTATGTTATGTGTGCTTGCTTGCAGTTGGTTTTAGAAAGGGGTTTTGGTTTAATCCCCCAATTTAAAAATGTGTTTATTGTTTTGTATATAGCATAAGGGGTCCCGGTTTAATCTCCCGTGGTGGTACTTTTTTAATTTATGTCTAATAACCAAAATAACAACTTCATAGTCGCCTACCAAGGTGCCTTAAACCAAGGTTATACATTATTTATTTATTAGTATATTTATTTATTTATTCATTTATTTATTTATGTATTTATTTATTTATTTATTTATTTATTTATTTATTTATTTATTTATTTATTTATTTATTTATTTATTTATTTATATATTCTACCTACCTACCTACCTACCTACCTACCTACCCACCCACTGGAGAAAGTTGAAAACAACGGCCTATATGCAAGCATATTATAGGCCTAGCCGTTCCCGACTGAACAGTAAACAATAAACATAACTCAAACGTTATGCAAATCTACCTTACGCGGACAATATCTTCTACGTAGTTTGTGATTTCTTTATTGATCAACTCATCGTCGCTATTATCGGATGAAAAGTCGAACAAATCTAACAACATTACCAAATTCTGCGGGTCTACGGCAGCCATATTTGCACTGGAAAGATTGCCCTGACCCTTCGGAGTCAGTGCGGCTCAGTGCCACCAAGTCAGAGCGAGTGCAGTTCGCAGTGAACTTTAGGAGGATTCAGTACTGTTTCAGACAACTGATCCTCATAATTGGTCTGATATTTTAGATTAGTATTATTAACATTACATTTATCTCTCATTCATTTAGTGTGATGAATTGATTCTGTATTTATCTGGCGTTAACGCGTAGTTTATTTATTTCTCTATATGTTTACATTCTGTATAAATTACAGATCTAAGTCGATTCACTGGCTTCGATTGACACTAAAATGTAATAATCTACATCTTAGTTCGAGTGAACGCAGCGAGATTCTGACTCGTAGGTCACGGATTCGAACTCCACTAGCAATTCAGATCACTTTTAATGAGTTTTTTTTACAGTGGTGGATTCAAGTCCTCTATACAGCCCTCGGAGAATACGTTAACAATTTTCACTTTTACCCATAATCGGTTTTACCTGAAGTGGTCAAGCTGCAAACTGATGTCTACAGGTATACCCTGCAGCTGCACTTACGAAAATGTTTTGAATAGTTTGAAAAAGTAGAATAAATTAGTAAGGTTAGTCCTAATTTGCCACAACAGTTAATTATTATATGAAAAACTTGCTACAATATATTCATGATTACTTTTTCGGGTAGACCGAGTAAGTGTAGGCAAATTAATACTAAATTATCTTGAAACACCAACGTTTTGTGGCCGCTGTGGACCACATTGTAAAACTATGTGAAGAAAGTCGCAAGATAAAATCAAATGGCACGATGAAGCAATTATTGTTGTATTTATTTTCACATGAATATACATGCACAATTAAGAGTTTTATCCACCTAAACCTACCTTGAGATAAAAAATGTGGTATCTACTATCTAGTGATATTTTAAAATGTGGTACCTAAAGAGTTTTATCCACCTAAACCTACCTCGAGATTAAAAAAATGTGGTATCTACTATCTAGTGATATTTTATAAGTATTTCTAACGAACGAATCATAACACAGAACACATTTATCTTAGCAATCTGTACTCAAAACAATGCAACCATGTTCACAACACATTTTACCGACAACATAACGTACAAATAAGTTATAAGATGGAAAACATAAATCCTTTCCTACGTGCAGTGAAGTTAGAAATTAAGCCAAATTGTTATTTCGTTCATAACGATTTCACTTTTTTACAGTTTTGATGTATTTCTTTTTATTCGAAGCTCTCCCATAATTTATCCGCAGTATTATTTTGTGTCACAATGCAGAGTAAAGGACGATGCAAGGAAATTCAGCGTGTTTGTTATTGTAACACACCTGTGAACCATTGTTTGCACTTGTAAACATACGTATCGCGAGCTACTGAATACGCCGGCTCAGTCTCGTTGCCTGCTCTCTGCGGGAAGGCAGGCGCGCGAGGGGAAATCCCGGCCGTCGAAACGTGCGTCAGCGGCGATGCACTAAGGGCCCCTCCAGAGGTAATATACTGAATCCTCCTAGAGTGGAACACGCCATTTTTGCACGAGTGCGATTTTCACCTACCAGTGGAATAATTTGCTACTTGCACTCAGTGCGACTAGTGGAAAACGACATTAGGTATGTAGATAGGGGTCACTTCGCGTTTGTGCTTTGCACGCTTCAATTGATCTTCTAGTTTAGAACGACTGAAGCATTGCCCTTATCTGCTCGTAAAACTATAATCTTCATTCTTTCGTAACGAATTCGACGCGTCGCCGCAAGTCATGATTCCATCAGGTGCAGGATGTTTTGCTTTGCGAAGAATGTGGCATGTATCTTATCGTTTGGTTTCACCTACATCATCTGGTAGACTAGATATTGCCGATTCAACTCATGTTATAATATTTTCTGTATAGGTATCTTCGAGGGTGCGATAGCAAAGTTAAATCCTTTTTCTAATACAGATAAAGTAGGTGGGTCTAAAAGATGATCAGATAAAGCTCAACGGGAACACATTTTGGTAATCTTTGATGTTGAATAAACGCCTGTTAAGGTCATCGCAAAGATCTGTATTGTAATGCTGACCAGTTGCAGTGCCTTGTTAGTCTTTTACATTCTTTGTTATTGTCTTGCTAGTTAACTTTATGTTTTTTATTTGCATGTCGTTACCTTGATGATGGGCAGGGAGATCTGCCCGAAACGTTGGTAACTAAAGTTATTATAACCCAGAAACTCGAAAGAATTCATTATGTCATAACCTACTCATTTGTTGCACACAGTGGTACAGTCACAAATCACAACTGTTTGTTGCGGATGAGACTAATCTACAAAAAATGGTTATTGTATTAAAAAAAAGCTATCTTAAGATTTATTTGTGTGTATTGTTTGTGGCAGGTATACAACACTTTAACTAGTAAGATATATATGTGTAACTATGAAAAATGTTGTGTTGTGTATGTGTTGTGTGTAAGGAAATGTGAAAATGGTGAAATAAGTGATTTGAGATAAAGCGAAGCTCTGTTAAATTAAAACACTTAGTAAAACATACTATTTATCAATACAATGCTACTTAACACATACCGTACGTATCGTATATTTTACCACGAGCTTCATGTTGTATACACTAATTTGTTGTGAAGGGGACAGTTACGGAGGACTCCCCGATAAGCATTATTTTTCTGTCCGTTCGTGCGTGTGTCACGTCTCACGATAAAATCCAAACACGACCTCTGCGATCCAAGTCTTGAAATATGAGATCGACTTCGTTTTCGCTTTCAGGTCGTTTAGGGGCTCGAAAACGCGCGTTTTGACAGTTTGGTAGTCTTAAGTGCCAAAACGGAATATTTTGACATTTTAAAACGTTTGTTTTGCACGTAACTGAAACTCGTGTTTACGTGATTCATACATAATAGATAGATATTGTGACGATAGATGGATTGATGATGATGGATAGGATATGATGGATAGGATAGATGATGTGAGATAGGATGTAGTGATGGATGGATTGATGATGGATGATGATGATGGATGGATGATGGATGATAGGATGGATGATGATGGATGGATGGATGGATGGATGGATGGATGGATGGATGGATGATGATAGATAGATAGATAGATGATAGATAAGATGATAGATAGATAGATAGATAGATAGATAGATAGATAGAATAGATAGATAGATAGATAGATAGATAGATAACTTTATTCATCTTGACAGGCACATTGTACATGTTTGACTCCCGGAGGAGAAGGTGAATAGCCTAAGGTAACTTACAGCTAAGTATATTTAATCCTTGTACTACAGAGTAATCGTGTACATTAAGTAAATAAAGAAAATTAAGAAAATAAAACAAATTAATACATTGTAATTGTAACATTGTGGACTGTGAAATCTATACTCAATGGTGGTAAGAAAAATAATTTATATGATGTATCTAGTTACAATTATTTGTGGATAAGCCAACATGTGGGAGGATAATATAAAAGTGGAATTTGAAAATAAGCGAGTTGCTATTAATGATAATGACATTGATGTAATATATTATCTTATGGAAGTATAACTGGAGAAGAGAATTGTTCAATGAGGTGATTTACAATTGGTGCAAGATAATGGTACAGATGAAAGTATGAGACATAATGATATGGAGGCATATAACTAAAAAATAGTAACCATATGTTACAATGTTAGTCGACTTTGAAATAGGACTTTAAAACAGGTGATATATCATTGTTTCTGAATTTAGCTAGAATAATAATTGTACATTATTTATTATTTAATTAATTGTTCATTATTTATAATTGTTTATTATTTACATGGAGAGGTAGTCACTAACCGAGTTCGTTTACAGTATTAAAAATGGACGGTTTAATTCACCTATATATCGAGCAGTTTAAGAAAGATGTTAATTAAACGAAGAGCATCAAGGAATATCGTTTTCATAAAAGAAATACAATCACATTTAGTTATATAACTGAGTAGGTAGACTCTAAATACAATTTATTTATTTATTTTTATCTGTCAAATCAAAAATGTGTCGAGCTAATTCACGTTTGGCACATGCGATTATGGCGCTGGTCCGAAGCGCATGGCTCTACGAGGACGTGGGTTCGTATCCCGCACAAGTCGCGTGTGTTTTGTAATCGTCCTTTATAGTCATCATTCTATTGGGCCTAACACTTAACGTCTCAAATAACCTTTGCGCATTATTATGAGACGTTAAGCAACAAACAACATTCCCCTCGTACGCGAAATTGGGTTCTTGATCTTAAAACGAAGGTAGGCGGTATTCTAGGCCCTAAGTTAAATATTTTTAAATTAAGAATTGGTCCTAGTTTGGCCCTAGTCTTAGCCTACCTTTAATTGCGTGGGTAATTTATCATATTGCCCGAGGCCTACATAATACGTAGTTTTTAAGTTGAGCTAGAGTGTCTTTGGGCCTAGCAATAGACGACTAACTTAACCTCACAATAATTTTCCGTTTGTTGTCCTTCTTTGTTCATAGTTATATTGATACGATCGCTGGAAATTCCAATACTCTTTGATTGGTCCGTGTTTGTCAAGACACGGCCATCTAGAATAAATATAGTACGTTTTCGAGCGCTTTGCTACGCAAATATTTTTAAAGTGTCTGGATTTCGTGAACCTCACCCCACGTGAACGACTGACTCCTTCAACTCACAACGCATGACGTTTTCCACGGTACCGTTCAAGACTACCAATTCTTTCGAAAACGAAAAATACTTCGTTTTCAAATAGCGTTTTCAACTCATCTCCCACGAACTCAAGACACGGGGTCCTGATTGACACGCGTGTTTATGTTTACATTGCCGTTCAACAAGGATTATACAGATTGTTTTGGTGACCCTTGGCGTAAAGGGCGCGAGGCTATGATCTTTCTACGTTTTAATGTTCTGTACTCGGCACTTCCGCCACAGATTTCAATTTGCGATATTTGATTTGATTTGTGTGTTCTTTTTGGACAATCTGTTGATTGTGTAGCATCACTACCTATTTTGGTTACTCCTACATTTTTCTGATTTTTTTGGCATATTTTAGATTTTGTGTCTCAAATAACAGCTGTACTGGAAATTTATTACTTTTCCGGGACTAACTCAATTTTTTCGTTTTTAGCCTTTTATGCAGATGTGTATTTTTTTTTTTATCTTCCCTACAAAAGGCACTATTCCTCCCATTGAATTAGAGCAAAAATGCATTTATTTTTTAAAAACAAAAAAAATTGGGTTCAATACTGAAAAATAAAAAAATTTGCCTGTATAAAAATTTAGAAATTTCTGTTGCCATATGGCTACGCTGGAAACGAAAAGTTAAAACGGGATTTCCTAGAAACGGAGCGAAGCTTATCGTTATTATAAAAGGTATATGTAACAGCATCGGAACATATTTGGTGGAGGTGCCGGGTCTAGAGATGTTCCTCCGTTGTATAAATCTAGCCCCTCCCCCATGACCGCCAGGTCACCATAAAACACTCTGTAGGTATCAGCTTTGTGCAAGGGCAACAATGAACGCATGCTAAGGGGAGTTTTATCGTGAGACGTGACTCACGCACAGACGTACGGACGAACCGAAAAGTGACACGTAGGGTAACCAGACCCCTCAATTCTCCCAGGAATCCGTGTTTTCAAGCCCGGGGCGTCCATTTGACCTGTGGGTGGGTCGGAGATAGCCATAAGCCGAGTTCCTCGACGCCGAGTCGCCATAAGAAATCGTACTTTAAAACCATCGTGTCCTAAATGAGGCACATTGCAAAACGTTTGTCAAATATGCCATCAACATTATCCCAATGCCCATTGTATGTTGTAACTGTTTTTATCAGAGTTTTAATCCTTCTGTATTCTCATCAAATTTCAACTATTATTTAAGTGCTTTTCGGAAACTTTGGCCCATCCCACAACTGTTTATATCATAACGTTGAGTTGCATAATGTAAAGACTGAAGTAAAGTGCAATGCAACAAGTATCACAAATTGCTAGAACTCAGCTGCACGTTCTTGGAACCAGCATGCATTGCTAAAGCCAATGTCTTTATGTCTTGCTGTTTGCTCCCGGTTTACGTTCCGATTGCAAACGTTACTCTTCGACTTTTATGTTTTCCTGATACAGACGTAGTAAAATTGCGTATTTTCAAATACGTTTAATGAATGGACGAACGAGTGAGTACTCTCTGTTACCTCTAGCTAGGCCCCCCGGTTTACGTTCCGATTGCAAACGTTACTCTTCGACTTTTATGTTATGTTTTATGTTATGTTTATGACTGTCAGAATGGTGTCGGACATGGTTATTGAATCTTAATGTGTCAAAGTGCTTCACTATATCTTTTACAAACAAGAAGAAACAGCTACATTTTAACTACTGTGTAAATAGTTCAGTCCTTCAGCGTGTTACTGAAATAAGAGATCTTGGAATAGTTTTTGCGTCAAATTTGTCGTTTAATCAGCATGTTTCAAAAATAGTTCCTAAAGCGCATAAAATGTTAGGATTTATAAATCGGAACTGTGTTGACACATTCAGTGAACGAACATTACGCCGCCTTTACATAACTCTAGTGAGGCCTCAAGTTGAATATGCAACTCAAATTTGGAATCCAAACCATGTCACAAAAATTGCTGTTATAGAGAGAGTGCAACAACGATATTTCAAACACTTGTGCTTCAAGGCTAATAAGGAATACCATAGAGTAAATTTCTTGGTATGTTTCTGACAACAATCTAAGTACCCTTGAAAACAGGAGGAAATTTATGGACATTGTTCTGCTCTTCAAAGTTGCTAATAACCTGCTTGACACGCCTATAATTGAGTCATTAAACTACCATGTGCCACCAAGGAACACTCGAATTCATAAACTGTTTCATCTTCCCTCCAGCCGCATTGATGTGCACAAGTATTCGTGTTTAATAAGGTTGCAGGCTACGTACAACAATCTTTTATCATTAAATGGGTCTAATTTAGATTTGCACAATAGTAACATCCATCACTTTCGAAAACAACTAAAAGAAATATTATAATCAACTTCACTAATGTCTATAGTCGCTCGTGCTTTCACATACAATTCATATTTTCACTTTACACACTCACACAGTCATTCACTCAATCATACATACAATGCAACACGCATACATACATACATACATTCATCGTCTCACACACACATTCATTCATGTTTATATCATTTTTATAGTCATTTTTATGTAACTAATTTAACATTGTATTGTTGCGTTATATTTGTATTGTCATAGTTTGGTAAATTACACTTGTGGGACATTGTCCTGTTGTAATGTGGCCACAAATAAAATAAAAATAAAAATAAAAATAAAAAATAAAATAAAATCCTGATACAGACGTAGTAAAAATTGCGTATTTAAATACGCATTGCGTTTAGCGAATTGACGAACGAGTAAGTAAATAGTACAAGTAAGTAGTGGTAGTGTTTGTAAATGGTCGGAGATTATTTTCAATTTCACAGAAAACAATTGCTCACTCTCTTGCTTTCTCGTAAGCAAATACTTGAGACACTTTTACGATAAGCAGATTGAAGTTTGTTGTTTTTTCTTATCAACACATTGTAATGGAGCGTATTTTACTTTTCCAAGTAGCTACTTCAGCAGATCGAAAACTAAATAAAGATAAAAAATAAATTTGCGTCTGTCTACCTACTCAGTTTCATAACTGATTGGCGCCAGCATCAACGAGCCAACAATGACCAACCAAAGACCGGCATATTTAAGTAGGAAGGAACACCGATCAATGAAGCTGGACACGATTCCACCCGCAGACACCAGAATTAACAAGGCTGATTCGGAAATCGGAACCACCTTAGCTGCTTCGTTTTTAGGTCGGCTCCAAAGTCACCGATTTACACATTAACAAGGAGTGATGGATTGGAATTCATTTCAGAAGTTATTAATCGGCTGCCTGTAGCGGGATTTGAACCCGAGTCCTTCTGCATTGAAAGCAGTACTACCACAATACCAAAGAACCACACACGGAAAACTTTTAACAACAAAAAAACCCTCAATGAATAACGAACATCAAACGAAAGGGTTCTTCTCCCTCCCCATAGGCCTGGATAACCTTATTTTAATAAACTGATTTTTACGCTGAAAAACGTTGGCATATGAGATGACGTCGTTCAATCGCGCACAAGGAGAAGGGAACTGGCGATAGCAAAGCGGAGGTCGCTGCAAGCTCTGTAAACAAATATAGCTCTAAGACGACAGGAGGCAATGAAGACACGTTTTTAGGTAAATTTTTATCAAACCAGGCGTGTGTAGTAGGAACGTTTTGAAAGTTTTTTTGGGGGGGGGTCAAATCCATCAGCAGGTTTTGAGGGTTGCAGCTGGGGTCTGGGGCGAAGGCCCTTTCGCGATATTTTTTCACCATACTACAGTTATTTCTTCATGTTTTAAGAGCACTCGGACTCTGTAAACGACGTGTTACAGCAAATATCTGCGATCTAAAAACTAAAAAAATGAACGTGATGTGACCTATTTTAGTAAATTCTAACCTATTTTTTTATGTAATGACGAAGAACACAGAATCACAATCTACTGGTTGCAATGATAACTTATACATGGGGTTTACTTTGTCAAATGTGAAACAGATATATCTTTCGATGAGAGTACCAGCGTGAAAAATGTTGGGGTTTAGAATGAAAAGTGGGGGGGGGGGTCAATTCCCCCATCCCCCCCCCCCTTCTTATGCGCCTGGATCAAACCGGCGTAAAAAGTGTAATTGTGAATGTCATAAGGAATTGAGGTTTGGAATCCTCTTTGAGTCCTCTAAGTAAGAAGTCCTATTTGTTGTTTGGAGGGTGGACAGTTCGGGGTTATCCAAACTGTAATCGTGCTACGTGCCGTATAGTGTTGACTCGCATCATAGCCTAGCTAGAGAACGATAGAGAGCGAGTGAGCGTTGTCCGAGGAAGAGAGGGTGGGGGGATATGTGACGTCGTCTCGTTTTCGCTGACGATATACACTATTATCGTGACGTCATTCCATCAAGGTCACCCATGGCAACGCATAGCAACGACCAGTTTTGACTAAAAACACAGTTTCGTTTCCCATAAGAAACCAATGGGTGGAATAAACTATTTTCGACATGTCTCTCAAAGTTATATTTACCACTTTTGCCAATGGATGCATCAATGCATCAATGCATCAATGGATACCTTTTCCCGATAACTACGACACTATTACAACGAGGGAATAAAATGACTTGAATTCTATGAATGTTTGAATGCTTTATTTCCATTAAAATGTAGGCTTACTTCGTAGGTTATGTTAGCATATTTTAGAATATGTTTAAAGCTTAAATTAACATTATTTCCACTTTCTTTCATAGATTCAGTGTGAAGATGTCATCTTCTCCAGTACAGACCCCGAGGCTGTTTTCAGCTGGATTTGGATGACCCGACATTTTCTACCATTGTTCAGTCCACTAAACATCATAAAAGCCTCGTCTTTTTCTTGAGGATGGTTACCAACCTTATTGTCTGTTTACAGGCCAATGCCTATTCTGGTAGAAAAAGTTAATAAACGCACAATCGCATATTTGTTTGTCGTTGCTCCTTGGGTTGTTGTAATGACTGGTGGTCTACCAAGGAGCTAAGATTAGCGCCCACACGGATTAGAAGCCACAATGTTTACACTTTCAAAAAATCAAACGTTTTAAACAAACAGCAAAAGTGCGCGATGGTGCAACAATACCAGTGCACGACACTTTCTGTTTACCCGGCACCTCCACCAAAGTGACGCGACGAGTTTGTTTTGGTTGTTTTGGTTGTGCGGTGAGTCACTGGCACACGATCTAGCATTGCAATACGGACAATCTGTGTGGTGTAGGTCACGCAAACCATTCGATTCGCAAAATCCGGAGCTTTCATCTCACTGACTATTACTAAAATTTATATTTTTTTATATATAATTTTGTATAACTATTCCCGGGAACATCAACTTCAACATAATACTTTTTGTTGAAATTAAATGATTTTTTGTTGTTGTAAATAATGACAAACAACTACAAAAATTAATTATCTTCTAACTATTGATGTGTGATCTTCGTTGCTCGCTTTACCCTTGAGGGCGTGAATTTGTAGGGATCTAAATAATGAGTAGAATGTATTTTAAAAGATAATTTTAATGAGAGCGTGTAGTCCGTTTTCAAAGTTTGAATTTAATAATATGAACGAATCATTAAATGAGCGTTCTGTGCGAACAGGAAGAAAAGAGCAAACTCGCTTGAGAACGCAGTAATAAACTTCAGTAGATGATTTCCGGTAGCTGGGATCGGACCGACGGCCTCTCGAATTAGTATTATTACACTAATATATTTCACAACGCCACATCGTTTGTAAACGGACGAAATGAATACGTGCACAAATGTTCACAAAAGATGCACAAATGCCACAGGTGTAAAGGTTGTGACATTTCGGCGGGGGGGGGAGGGGAGGGAGCATCAATCTGTGAAGCTAGCCCCCAGCAATTTTTTTTCTATATCGGCCACATTGTCTGTCATAGGCGCCGAGGTTTGATTTTGCGTGGGGACGCTAAATGTGCGAACAGCTGGGGTCTGGGGCAAATCTTCAGCCGCCGGAAGCTTACACAGTAGGTGAAAAACTTTTGGGGCCTACATTCTGTTTGATGGCCTGAAACGCGATTTCAGGCGTGGAAAAACGATGAAAGAATTGCATTTATATGTCATAACAAACAAATAACTACCCATAAAGATATAGGGTAGTCATGCAATGCAACTAATAATACTCTCTCAGGTGAAATCCTATAAAGGGTAATTTAAAAGTGCACCGCACTATTGACAGTTTTTCTCCGAAAATATCATTAGAAAACTAATTTTCGCCACGTCAGTCAGCAACCCTTCTTGGATTACACAAAGAAAGAATGCTATCATAGAAAATACGTGAAGTGGGAAGAAGACATAATTTGTGCATTGACTCGAACTCGAAATGCCATTTAGTAAAAAATCTAGACGACTGTTTGAAGAAGTTACTCCTGTTAGCAATTGAACCCTTGGAATTTTTCACTTATACAATTTAGAGCTTGCGCCGCAGGGGGGGGGGCTGAGCCCCCCCGCCCCCCCCCCTACTCGGCACCTATGTTGTCTGTGCACAAACGAAATAAGTGCGTGCACAATTGTGCAAGAACTATGCATAGACGACACAAATGTAAAAAATGTGACATTTCCGCATGGGATGGGCGGGGGTCTAACTTCACGCACCTAGTTTATCATGGTGTGCATTAGTTTATCATTATATAACAACCTTGTCAAATTTTAAACTGTAAAATGTGCATGTAAAATGTGTGTGTGACGACTGTTCTCTTCGTCAATGCACGTCATGCAATGCAAGCTGCCTGCACAACAAAATGAGCTTAGGGGCATATATGAAATTTAATTAGTATAACAGTTTACTTTGAGGTTGTCAAACATCCTATTTCATACAAAAATTCGTTCTCTCTAAGTGTGGAATTGATTACAAATTCAACTTGAAATTGGCAAAGATTCAGACAGCTCACTGACCGTCTATGCCTGTCCTGATGACCGTCAAAATAAATAGAGCCAGGTCGTTGTCATGGGAATATCAGCTATGCCCCCATTTTAGAAACAATGGGCTCAAATGTCCAAACAAGCTGAGCAAGGGCTAAATTTTTTTGTGATTTATCCCTGATAACAGCAAAGGAAACCCGAAAAACGAAATCGTTAGGCTTTAGCTTTGAGGGCCAAAAAAACGTCCAAGAAAGGTTAAAAGTTAGAGAGGTTCAATTATGTAGTTTAGGCAGAAAGGTGTTAGAAACAAACTTAGGACGTGATCTTACTAACTTTGATGCGTGCTTATACCAAAAATGAATGTTGCCGAGACGTCCGATGGCTCTACCCCTCTCCCCCCCCCAACATAAAGCCAAAAAGCAACGTTTCTCAGGCGTCCGAAGGCTGTCCTCTTAACACCACCCCCTTTCCAAATTCTTCGTCAAACATACTAAAGTGTTGCCATTCTTACTTTGAACATATTGACTGGTACTCACCAGAACGTGATCATTCCAACTTTGGTATGCAAAATCAAAAAATTCCACGTTGTGTAAACTTCCGAGGGCTAACTCCCCCCCTGCCCCCGTCCCAACAAGTCAACAACAAAAGCCACAATTTTGATCTTTTTTAAATGGAGAATTGCAAACATGAGTCATTGTTCGAGATGGCAATTTGGTGACTGGCAGCATACCTATTTGTGTGTTTAAAGTTTCGTCGATATAGTAGTTGTCGACGCCTACAGAGTTGGCTTGGTCTGCTTTAAATTTAATATCGCCACTGAAAATCAGTTATGTGACTGTGTAGATATACTCTTAATACGATTTTTAAAATCTATTTTGTTTATTGGATTCACAGTGGATTATTATAAAGTAAATCAAACCTGTGTATATGGGATATGTTTGCGCTTGAATCTATGTCTTGTGATTGGGCTGCCGGACAAGCCGCCCATATTGGTCAACACATAAAAGCGGTTGTTACATGCGAATGGGAAAACAGCATAAATAAAGAATTATGGCATACGTCAGTGAAGTTCAACAGTGGATGATATTGAACTCAAAGATTTTTTAAAAGCCTATACTCAGCCTAGAATGCGATACTGATCAGCCGTTTAGTGTAAATGTAGAAAGAAATTTTTTTATCAAAATCTTGATAAAAAAATATCAGAAACTTTAAAAAACTTGACGGGGATTTTGTACAACGTGCAAGAAGAATTTGTCTTTGAAAAACTAACGAAAAACTCGATACAACCATAAAGGCTCGTTAACAAACACTTAACAACACGTTAAAACATAAGGTAGGAAAGTTGAAACCCTTGAAACAGTGGTGTAGTTTACATTCCCTTAATAAGTAACGCAACGCACGTAACGAATGAAGAAGTTGATGCAGTCTCAACTTTACCGTACGTTACGTTATTTATTCTTTATATAGCCAATCACAGCCCGTTTCCAAATGTCTTCCATTGTTGTGTTGTTATGTGGTTGTTTGTAAACAACACATCAATTCATGTAACCTACAATACGGAACCATGGATGATGATAAATAAATTGATTGAACTGGTGCAAATGTGTCCTAATATTTATGACAAGAAGAGAAATGATTTCAACTCGTGGGCCGATATTGGTCGCATTCTCAAGTACTCCAGTAAATCAAGGAATGTTGACACACAACCCCACTTCTAACGTTTTTAACATGTTGTTATGTGATTGTAAACACCACAATAATATTACCGTACGTTACGTTATGTTTTAACGTGTTGTTAAGTGATTGTAAACGATCCTTAGGTGCTGTATACTCAAGGAAGCACAATTGATACAGAGCTTTAAAACCCTTCCCTGTCGTTTAACACTGAAGTTGGACATTGACAGAAAAAAGTACCTATCAGATATTTGGCAAAAATATATTTGTGTAAATTTAGACAATCCATCTACGCATTCGGTTGTGGCTGGTGCCTGGATTGATGCTATTCAATGGCTTGCACAAAGTCTGACCTTGAGATGGTGTTTTTCAACATCTTGCAGACATGTATACTCTATCCACATTAGTTCCAGACCAGTGTGGCTGCACCATAACTCGCAAACGAATCGTCCGATTGGGTTGGGGTTTGGACCAGTATGGATGGTTGCCGGCGACCAACTTCGGTGCCCTCTGCGAACTGTGGAGCGATGAGTTTATAGGGTGCGAATTGACGGCTTGGTAGAGGGAGGAATGGCTTATTAGTATAGTATCTGTGTGGGCCGTAAAGGGTGCGGGACGAAGCCCGAGCCGCCGGAGGCAAAATCTTTTTGGGGGTATTATTGCCCTCGAGATGGCATTAGAAACAATATGAGGTATTATTTTGAAAGGAATATGTGTAAATTGACGCATTATTTATTAACATTACGAGATAGTCATTTGATTTGAGATGAGATGAGATGGATATCCAGAGGTGGGGATTCGGCTCCCGAAAGCACACTAGCGCGGCCCTGTTGGCGGAACGTAGAACCCGAGCAGTAGTGATCACTCAGGTAGACACAGCGGCAAATAACGTGGATGAACGTGTAGATGTAACTAAAAAGTTGAGTTTTCGGCGTGATACGTTTTGTTTACGGACGTTGAACGTTAGAAATAAATCAAAGAAAATTGTTTGCCATGGTTATCACAAGAAAACTGATTTTAAATGAAATGATAGTACGTAAAAAAATAATGAAATAAGTACAACATACAGTGGACACCTGACGTTCCACACATGGGGGGTATAAATTGTCAAAAATGGCATTCCTTAGTATTGAAATAGTTTTCTGCATTTACTCAACATTTTGTACTTTTGGAGATGGCTGGTTTTGAATCTACACCCAGTGGTTCATTTCTAAAATAATAAGTGGGTGGACGCTTGACGATCTCCTTCCAAGGGGGGAGGGCGAGGTCGTGGGCAGGGTACCATATTTCAAAGTGAAGTTTGCTGGACAAGCGATTTCAGGCAAAATCAGAAGGGGATTTGGGGGGCTCGTCCCCCAACCACAGCGCCGCAGGCGAAAATCTTTGAATCAGGGTTTTTAGAGTGATTTCTGAGCGTTTCAGAAAAAATACGGGACTGAATGCAATACCGAAATACTATCGTTGTGTAGTGCAAAAACCAGAAAAAACTTTTTCCAAAAAAGAAGTGGGCGGACGAGTCCGCCCGCGTCCGCCCTGAAATTAACCACATGTCTACACCCCTCATTTCTCTTTTATGATGCAACTCCTTACACTTAAATAACAACTTCTAAATTATCGTGATCTCAATTTACAATTCGGTAGGGCCTAGTTAAACGAGGGAGCGGAGCACCGAGTGTCTCCATTCAACTCGAACGGCTCTCATTCTGTGATTCTGTCTGTCTGTCTGTACGTCGAAATCAGCCGAACCGCTGAACAGATTGGGCTGAAATTTTAAACAGACATCCGGTACAAATTATTGAGAACTGCTAACAAATCAGCTAGATCATTGCGATTTAATCCTACAATAAATAAAAATGTGATTTTTAAAATATCGGTAGCATTTGTTTAGTAGCAGCTAGCGGGACCACATCTACGTGGCTTGCATGGCCTATTGGTAAGCATTAGCCTACCGCACGGAGGGTTGAGGTTCGATACCCGTTAGCTCGAACTTTTTTATATTTTTACACCCACATATTATTTTTGAGGGGTGTTAAATGGGAAATAAAACCTAGGTGATTTTGTTTTATCTTGGAAATTTATGTTTCACGCTAATACGTTTTGAACACGATTCACATTTCAAATGTTCAATTTAAATAACTAGGGAAACGCCAAAGTCGTTGTTAAACGAGTGAGTGAGCCATGTGTTGAGTACCCGGTATCATTCCTCATACTGGGCTAGATCCTTAGGTATAGGGGAGGAAAGGGGATGTTCCCGGGTACTCAACACTTGGCTCACTCACTCACTCGTTTAACAACGACTTTGGCGTTTCCCTAGTTAAACGAGGGAGCGGAGCGACTGAGTGTCTCCATTCAACTCAAACGGCTCTTATTCTGTGATTCTGTCTGTCTGTCTGTCTGTACGTCGAAAATCAGCCGTACCGCTGAACAGATTGGGATGAAATTTTAAACAGACATCCGGTACGAGTTTACTAAGAACTGTTAACAAAATCATCTAGATCCATTGCGATTTAATCCTACAATAAATAAAAATGTGATTTTAAAAATATCGATGGCATTTGTTTAGTAGCAGTTAGCGGGACGAGGTTGACGTGGCCTGCATGGCCTAGTGGTAACCATTTAGCCTACCACACGGATGGATGGGGTTCGATACCCGTCAGTTCTAACTTTTTTTTTTATTTTTACATGCACCCACATATTATTTTTGAGGCGTGTTAAATGGGAAATAAAACTTAGGTGATTTTGTTTTATCTTGGAAATTTGTTAATGTTTCACGCTAAAACGTTTTGAATACGATTCGCATTTTTAAATGTTCAATTTAAATAGTTATTGTGGCAAGCAGAGTGAGTTCCTGTAAGGTGACCAGACGGTCCGGTTTTAGAAGTCAAAAGACTTGGCTAACTCACTCGTTTAACAACGACTTTGGCGTTTCCCTAGTCTTAGTAACAACATTATTCTTAGATTTAAGTCCAGGGTTCAAGTCCGAAAACATATCAGATGTCAGTGTAGTGTCACCCACTGAGTTTTCCCGTTGTGTTTGATGGATTTATTATGTATTTATGTTAATTTTTTTTTGATAATTATACTTATTATTTCTTTGCTAGTCACCGACACTTATATTAAATCGCGTCTAACAAGTCAGTCAATAATTTTAATTCATGTCTAAGCCATTAGGCTATCAAACCGTTCCCAATTGCTACACACACAGGCCAACATACATTCAATTATTCGTTTTGTATATATGTGATGGGCCACCTCAAAGCGTGAAGTGCCTCACCACACCTATCTCCACATAATTTTAATGATCGAGCACAAATTGTTATAAGGGCTAGGCTATGAAATATAATGAAGCTATCTATACCTATTTGAACCTTTTTGGGAACTTTTCCTGCTTTCAGATGTCATCTGATCGATATGCTATTTTGCGTAACTGTCAAGCAAGGTTATATGGTCACTCTTCTATAATGAAAGATAACTAAATATTATTGCGCATTACGCACATAAAAATTCTGAAATTTACCAATTTTGATGATTTTACAAAAATCCAAAATCTTAAAAATCCATTTTTATTTATTTCGACTTTTTTGTGATGGTTAAATGTACTTCTATTGAAGACTGTATATATGACCAAAACATAATATGTGCAAAGGCTGGTAACAATCTGATAAAAACTGGCTTCAGGTTCCAAAAAAAAAATCATTGGTATTGCAGACTCTTAATCGAAAATGTCATTATAATTATTATAGTACAAGACTCCAAGTGATATTTTATATGTGCCAAAAAAAAGTTCAATACTTTGGGCGTAATATTAATATTAAGGCTTAGGTTAATAAAGGAAGTGCAAAAAATGATAACGTTTTTACACTCGCGCGCGACCCGGCACCTCCACCAAAATCATTATTTTTTTCAATACTCGATTTTGAGTATCAAATACACGACTCGACTCGAAATTTCGGGTTTATATAATTTATATATTTATATACAATATATATTGCGTCAACAGTTGTGAGATTAATATCTACAAACAACATTTTTAATTTTAGGAAATCATCTTTATTTAAATGCTATTTGTATGGGAACAATAACATGCAGCCCAAGTGTTTTGGGCAGGCTTCCGGTCTGCGTTAATTTCGAGCAGCCCTGTCTACAAACCTACCACATACCTACATACCTGGCCAAGTAGGTAGGTAGGTATATGACATTCCGTTCCGATGCTCCATTGGCAAATTTTAGGTCTAACCTTGGTCATAGTGGTCATAACTCATAAGGTTTGTTCCCCTGTATCCACTTTCGGGTGGAAGGTGGAGTGTTGATTCACCTCGCGAGTGGAGTAGGTGGAGCTATTTCACCCAGTTACAAAGGAACGCCTATCCTAACGTGTTTCAAAAAACAAATACGTAGCAGCCATCAGAAAACACTGGGGTATTGTCTGTGTTGAGTTGTAATTTTTATGTTGGACAAGGTTCTGGATGTTTGAACGCCATTTTTATTGGCGCCTAAATTTTATCTCCACTAGTTCCACTTCTTCAACTACCTCGCCGAGCGAGTGGAGTTGGTGGTACCACCCTTTCAAATAGTTTTACAGAGGAACACGGTGGAAGTGGAAAAAATGTTACAGGGGAACAGCTTTTTGTTCCACTTTTAGTAAAAGGTGGGAAAAGTTGAGACAGGGGAACAGACCTAATATAACGCAACTGTTGTGGTTTGTAATTGTAACCACAATGTTCACCTTAATTATTTATAATGCTACTCCGGATGTTATGATTAAAGAAACAAATAATATACGGACATGAAACTAGAGGCTTAACACTCACTATAAAATAACAAACATCCGTTTCAAAAGACGCTGCGCCCTGCCCTCCTCACTAGATGACCAACAACTTTCAATGGTCTGTCTGGTAAATAGTTTCTCAAACTGGTAGTTTTCGTATCAGTAGAGCAGAATTTCATAGGAGGTTAAGACTATTCGTTGTTTTAGTCCAGTGAAGCTACGCTTGGATTCTAGGTAACCTACGCACGCAGCAGCGCAGACCTTGAAATCTGCAAGCTAGCCAAACACCCAGACTACCTGACACATGAAACGTGGCGTCGTATGCGAGCTAAGCCTATTCACGACGTGATTCAATGCAGCTAAATAAGTAGGACCTCTAGAGCCTAAATAGATATTACACATCATAATTAAGACGAAAGTAATCCACTCGAAAACAATATAGTATAATATTTTATTACGTTATTGTCTGTTAACAAGTGTAATGTACCAGGGCGGCGGAGATTATTATGTTCAGTTTCTCAGAAAGACAAGCTCTTGCTCTCTCGTCTGCAATACTTACGAGTACGGCACCACACTTTAATGATAAACACATTCATTGTTGATTGTTGTTTTTCCTTATCAACACTATCATGGAGCGTATTTACTTGCCAAAGTTGCTACTTACGCAGTCCGTACCTACAAATAAATAAAAACATACAATTAATTCGCTTTTACCCTCCCAGTTTCATAATTGTTTTTAGTGAGGGACTATAATTTTAAACTGACCAAGAAAACCCAATTGGCGCAACAATTGGTAATCACGAGTTAACAAGGACCAACAAGAGAACGGCATTTTTAAGTAGGAAACTCTGATCAATAAAGCTGGACAAGATACCACCCGCAGGCGGCGCCAGAATCATCAAGGTTGGTTAGAAACCTTCTAAGAATTTATTATGTACTTAGTTGCTAAGACGGCTCCAAAGTCTCCGTTTACATAGATTCAGTTCGAAGATGGTAATGTACAGACCACGAGACGAGGCTGTTGTCAGCTGGACTTTGATGACCCTACCATTATCAGTCAACCAAACAGCACCAAAACCTTGCCTTTTTCTTGAGGATGGTTACCGACCTTATTCTCTACTTACATTCTGGCAGAAATAAGTGAATAAACGCACAATCGCATATATGTTTGTCGTTGGTCCTTGGATTGACATAATGACTGCATGGTGATCTATACAAGGGAGTGAAGATTAGCGCCACACGGAAAAGAAGCAACAATGTTTACACTTGCAAAAAATAAAACGTTTTCAAAAACAAACAGCAAAAGTGCGCGATGATGCAACAATACCAGTGTACGACACGTTCTGTTTACCCGGCGCCTCCACCAAATGTGATGCGACGAGTTTTAGGATGTTACTACCTGATATACTACATTATAATTTGTGTATCGCATTGTTATTGCGATACTGTTATTAACGTGGCAATCTTTCCCTGCCCTGCTAATTATATGAACGAGTAAGTAGAGCAAACGTAGAGCAAATTCAATAGACACTATTAGTGGTGACGTCACGCAACTGGTTGCCCTTAGCAACGAAGAAAATCGGGAAGGGGGGGGGGGATGGGAATTTCCAGAACTGAAATCCATGTTTTGGATTTCCCATTTTTTTCACGTTTTGGACTTATGTCTCGCAATGGATCTTTTTAATGCATTGTTGTTGTACTATTACTATTTCAAATATTTTTGTTGTGTCTGCTTCTATGTAATTAGATTTATTTAGTTGTCCTCCTCTGTAAATCAGTTTTTATAACTGAATAGGATAGACGTTAAATAAATAAATAAATAAATAAATAAATAAATAAATAAACAAAAATAAATAAGGTTTATTTTTGCAACCAATTTCGGATAACAATTTAATCCCACACAGCACGGTAACGTTTCCTCAACATTAATATAAGTTTTCTATTAAACATTCGATATATCCTCACAACGTTTGGTATAGTAATTGTAACATTGATGAAATATCCAAATGTCCCGCTGCATACGAACCTCATAACGTTCATGCAACTAGTATCACAATGTTGTGTAAATGACCAGGTAACAACATTGTAAGGTGTTATACTCATGTTCATGTAACGGTGTGGTAACATTTAAATAGTAACATGGAGAAACGTTACTAGAACGTTGCTTTTACACTTCTTAAATAATGTAATAATTATGGTTGCTGCAAATATCTATTTATCGATGGTTAATCGATTATTGGATAATCGATTGATTATCGATAAAAAAAAATTGTACTCACTGAATTGACGTAAAGATATACTACTGATTGTGCGTATATATTATTTCGAAACACCGATTATAAATTAAATTATATTTTCATGTATTGATAATTGGAAATGGGATCATATGGTGGCAACCATATAGTAATAATACAGTTTCAGAAATCATTTGCTAGTGCAGCAACATATTACCTTTTCACACAACTTAGGCCTAGATCAAGAAACGTACAGCACTGGCACAAATTATGACAATTTTAACATTTTATTCAAGTCGCAGCCATGGTAGGTCTATAGCCTAACAGCATGGGACCATAATCAATTTAAGGCTGATACAAACGCGCGAGCGTGGCTGGTATAAACGAATCAACTGCAAGGTATAGGAATAGATAGATATATGTATAAGCAAATATAGGTAATCCAAGATATGAGCTTGACACAATTCAATCACTCACTCAGCGGTATTAAAATCCTTCAGGCATTGGTCAAAGCATTTAAACACGATCACGAATGAGAGAGGCAACGAACAAACGCACTTTCAGCAATCAGTCGATGAAGATGGAACCCACAGTGGTTCCGAAACGTCAAACTCACACACGAGTAAGGTAACGACGCGACGCGTCGAAACGACCCGTTTCACACCTTTTTTAAAGTCATTCCGTCTCTTCCCGTCCGTCCGCCCTTTGCCGCCGCGCTCCATCACGTTAAACACAACAGCCACATGTACACGCGTCTTTCTCTCCCGACGACTGATTGTCGAATGAGCAGAGCACAGACAAGACAGGACAAGCTACCCCACACCGCAAAAAACCGTTGGTATTTCAAATTTTAAAACAAAAATATTCTAAACGTTCTCAGAAAGTGAAATGAGCCAGTTTCTAACGTTTCCACATGGTTTTTCCAAGACATTTACGGAAAATGGCACGACATTGTAGCAACGTCAATAAAATGATACTAAGTAAAGGTCAATATTGTTTGTTTTTTATCCACCGAAATGTTAGTTACTAAATGTTGCAACATCGTTGTGAGAATGTTTTTGAGAACCAAAGAATATTGTTACAAACATAACATTTTCCGTACGTTGTATAGATGTTATAATTTGAACTAACATTCTGGGAACATTGTAACATAAAAAGTAACGTTTTGAAAACGTGGTGTGCTGTGTGGGATAGTACTAAAACATCCATACAAAAATTTGATAATGACGGTATTACCAACCGTTTAGCAGGAATCATCAACACCTGTGTGAGCGCATTTGAGTTGGGCCAAGATCAGCGGGAAAACCGAAAACGCTCATCCATCAACGGGACTGGAAAAACTGATCGCAAAAGATGGATGGATTAATCGAACTTCTCAATGTTATTCCGTTTTAATGAAACAAGTATGCGAAATGCATAACGACTGCTGAGTAGGAGGCTAAGTGCAGTTTTGCCGAGGCCCTCTGCGCGCGCATCCCGCGCGATCATCGCCTAGGCCCCGGGCCCTAGGCAGAGGCTAGGCTCGCTAGGCCCTGTTTGAGACTACGATTTACTGTCCGCTGGTATCAGGGTTCCAGAAAGTCATAAGAGCGTTCGTTGCTTCACCGATTGTTTTGTACAATTTGTGTGTGCAGAGGGGTCACTAGACTCGTAGCTCGTCCCAGATGTTTTATTCTCTTAGAGGTACATGAACACGTAAATAAACTGTCAAACACATTTCATATCACCATGGATAGCCACCCTTACCCTATCATTAAACCCATGTTCTATGTCTCTTCAACCCCAAATCCATCTGAGTATACTGTTGTCGACCAATTTGAACTATTCGACCTCAGTTCCATTTAATCGTACTCTTATCGACCAATTTCAACTAATCGGCCCCAATTCCATTGGATCATACATTTATCGACCAATTTGAAATGTTCGTGTTTTGTCAGCTTTATGCTTGAAAGCAAAGAAAGTAAACAATTTCCAGAACCGAGATGAGTCTCTAAGTCTCGATCCACCTAAATATAACTACCTCAAGCTGTGTGTGGGTTGCGCTATAGGTCGGAGAGTGCCGGACTACCCGCCCTGTCCCTTGTTGGCCAAGGATCAGGATGGATGATCTATATCATCCACCAATGTTAACTCGTGACTGAAGGTTTATTCCGAGGTTTTCCTCAGTAGGTAATGCGGAGCAAGGGATTGAGTCCTCTTGCAATTGTCCTATCCGCAACATACCTAGTTAGACACCTGAAGAGGGGCATGAATTGCACCCTGGGCAGGCTTCCCACGAAAAATTATTAAATAATGACATTGTTATCTCGTGAGGCAGAATGTCAGTCAGCCCTTCTTACCCATTCGCACTGTCCACTCTGCCAACAGGCAAAACACGTTTACAATTTAGTTTTGAAAATCGTTTATATCTTAGGGTATCCAATGCGGTAATATACGTTTTGAATTTAAAGTGTTCTTCCAAAAGTGTTTCACATTATACGGTTTTAGCCTGAAATAGCAAAATTCAACTTTGCCACCGGTGGAATTGTTTGGTGCAGGAGTTACTTTTGCACATAAGTAAGGTTATATTATTGTATTTCTAAATTTAATATTGTTATGCTTCTCTAATAGGGTTGTGCGAACCCACTATTTTTACTTCAAACTCGAACTCGAACTTAAATTATTTTGAAAATTAAACTTCGAACTCCACAAAAATTTCGAACACTGAACTCGAACCCAACTTAAAGGTATATCAAACCGTCATAATAGGTAAAATAGTGATGAGTCTGGACCGGCACCTCCACCAAAAAAGTATGTAACTTCTGGACCGGAACCTCCACCATCCATTTTTTGTTTTTAAATTTGTTCCTGTAAACTGAGAACCATTTTTTGTCATGTCAAATAATATGTGACCGCATACCACCACAAATAAGAAGAAGAAAAAAATCGAACTCTCGAGTTCGAGCTCGAATTTCGAACGTCTCGAAGTCTTTGGCCCACATTAGTGGAGTAAAGATGTCTAACTATAGTGCAAAATGTGATACCAGCATAAAAATTTGCAATAAGGTAGATTTTTGTAATAAGAAATTTGAAAATAACTGGCTCCACGATGGGGTCTTATTAATTAATTAATATCAATTAGTTAATTATGTGATACGAATTTCAAAGTGGAAATAAATAAGTTATGTTTGGTATTAATTAAAGCATTTCACCTGCATAAAGAAAAAATATATATTGAAGAAATATATTGAAATATACAAAAGTAATAGTTAAATATGTTGAATTTGCTGATTTTTTAGTTTTTGAACTTTTGAACCAAAAGATCAACGTTGAAGTAAAATTTCTTCTAACCAATGATATGAATGTGATCACAAAAGAGTTGGTTACTATAATTCATGTATCTTTTTCAATTTTCAATAATAGTAATTACAATATATTTAACACAAATTACAATATGGAGTAAAGATGTCTAACTATGGTAAAAAAAATGATACCAACTTAAAAATTTAGCAATCTTAAAGCTTTTGTAATAAGAAATTCGAAAATAACTGGCTCCAAACTAAATGTTTAGTATGTTCCTATTAATTAATTAATCAACATTAACTAGTTAATTTAGTTCTAAAATTCCAAAGTAAAGACAATTTTGTAGTGTTTGGTATCAATTTAAAGCATTTTTCACCGACATTATGAAAAAAAATACATTGAAATAATTTATTGAAATTCATACATATTATGGGTAAATATGTTGATTTTGTGATTTTTTAGTTTTCAATCCAAAAGATCAAGTTTAAAGTAAAATTTCTTCTAACCAATGATAACACAGTGTTCACAAAAGAACTAGTAACTATAATTAATGAATCATTTTTCAATTTTCAATAAAAGTAATTACAATATATTTTACACAAATTAACAAAAAATTTAAATTGAAAAGTTACAGAAACATGTTGTGTGACGTAGTAAAATGCATCATTTGACTTGTTTATATCAATTAGAAAGATTTTGTAGTAAAAATTTCGAAAATCACTGGCTCGAAAATCGCTGGCTGTATTTTTACAAGTTTTTATTATGTGTATATTGAATTTACTTCAGATACAACTCTAAAATCAAAATTTCAAGAGATCTCTCTTAGTTTTTGGATTTCTCTTCATATGAGCACCCTGCAATTGCTGTGTTTTACTTCCCTTCTCCACTTCATACCTGTGGGAGGCAGCTTTCTCAACTTTTAAAACAATCAAGTCAAAGAACGGATCGAGACTTCTTGATGTTGATGATGCTCGTCAGTCTGTCAACCATTCACCCTCGTATTTTTATTTATTTATTACAAAAACTTTAGTATTTACAATTTACACATATCGAGTTCACAGAAAATAGAATTTGGTTTTAGGGAAAAAGAGAAAAACACATTAAATTAAAAAATCAAAATAATCCAAAAATTTGGGGTACATCATATCCCACGTTACATGTGCGAGAGCCTTTAAATATAGCAACTAATAGCCACTGAGAAACTGTGTGAATTACATCAGTCCCAGGTATCCCACTAATAAGGAAGCACAAGACATTTGCACATTGGTAACATTGGCACACATAAGTTACTTACTGTTGATGTATTGTAATTTGCACAATTTTACAATGAGAAGGTTCATTTTAAGCTGGTTATATATTATTGAGATAAAATGTGGGTACACCCATGCACGTAAGTGTGTCGCTTACGGGAACGTTCTCAGTAATGTGTGTCACAGCGGAAAAAAGGTTGAGAACCGCTCTAACAACTAAGATGACAATATTGAATCAACCACGCGTGTAAAGAAATGGTTGAGAACCGTAATGTTATTGTTCTGAGAACATAACATCATCATTCAATTCATTTTAACTAGATGTTTTTGACAATAAGCTCAAAAGCGGGAGCGCAAAACATTGAAGAACAATACGAAAATGTAATAATACATTTCTATCCATTGTTCAAATCTTGTTGTTGGTAGAGGTGCCAAGTTTAAGAAGGAACTAAAAGTAATATGTTATGTTCGTGAATGGAAGTCTCGTGTTGATGTTGGCTTTTACTCCATTGTTTGTCTTGTAACAACTTTGAGACTAAAGTTCTTTTTTCTCAAACAATTAGGCCTATTATGATATAACTATACATCATCAAGAAAATTACATTTTTTTCTCTTTTGAAGCCGTAGATACATCCGTGTTCTTCACCCAAACACCATATCTGCTCTTGCACAGCATGTTACAAGCTGATTCGGAAGGTCACGGTCAAACTCCGCCACAAAATCCCGACTGAAAGTTTTCCCCGAGGTTTTGTTCAGTTGTTAATGCGTATGCAAGGATTCTTTTCACAAAACCCAACACCTTAATAACCTTGAAAGTCACCTGAAGAGGGTAACAACGGTTCAAGTGGATGCGAGTCCTACAGCGGCCATCATTCGTTACAGTTTTTATATCAAAACTCAGGGCTAGAACTTTCTAGGCCCGGGGTAGAATTTGGAGAGCATGGCTCTAATAATAGTAAAAGGCGAGGAAAGAGGAAAAGTCAATCTCGCAAACATCAGCTGGTAAGTAGGGGTAGTAATACTCCCTAAAGTCTAGAGGCGATATCTGGCAGTCGTCGTCTGGGAACCATCTCCCTCCCTTTGACGACTTCCCTGACGACGATGACGATGACGATGACAACACGAACTAAGACAAAAACCATGACGACTACGACGTGAGAACCCTCCCCTTTCCTTCCCCTTGCCCGTACCGGGTTCTGACCAGCATTGACCTTTCCACCTGACATCCTTTAAGCTAGAGTAGTGCATTATGACCTAACGGTTCACGCACCCTTAAACTAATAAATCCAAATTCACCCCTGGATTGAACGTGGATGGGCTACATACCTGCAAGCATCGCTTTTAGTATCCTTAATTCGACCCCACGTTGAGACGCAAGTGTTCTGTGAAATCAACTGAATTAATAAGTTTATCTATTCAAATGAATCTACATAGATTAGGAATCGAACGCGATGATAAGTGCAGTTGTGTAGAAGTCGAGAACATTGATCACATGATTAAAGCATGTGGAAACTACTACGCGGACTGCAGAGAAGATCTCTTCCAGAACTTAGATCCTGAAATTACCCCATATTCCAGCTTAATAGAGGAAGAAGGAATTGCAGCAAGATTCCTGACCTTCGCTAAGTCTTCCTGAGGCGAAAACTTCAAGAACAGGAAGACAGGGAAGACCCCAGCAAACAAAGTGAAGTCTTGATGTTATCTTTAAGAGGTCACTGTAATGAATTCACTGATATCTTTAGGAGGTCACTAATGATTCACTATGATATCATTACGATGTCTTCAGTTTCTCTAAATGTCCCACATATACGGTTCGTAATGATGTCATTAGAAGGTCATTTTTTTATGATTTTTTAGATAATTTTTTTTATGGCGTCGGTAAGATATATCGTTAAATGATATCCTTATGATGTCAATAGGAGATCACGGTCCGGAAGCAACACTAGCGCGATCTAGTAGCCACGCAATGAAGCCATCAATGGCAGAAAATTTAATAAAAGTAATATTTCCTCCGAAGTTACGAACTTTGTTTTGACTGAGAGTGTACCACGGTACCTGATCGACCTGTATAGAGAAGAATCACATATCTAAATTATATCGCCAAGACCAGGACTAGAACCCGGGACCCCTACCTCCATAGTCGAACGCCTTCTCCACTCGGACACGGTGCCTGTGAGAGTCTCGCCGCGCTACCGGCATATGAGATGGAGCCCGCGCGCGAGGGTCTGCGGCGTGTTCGCGCGCTCTTACAAAACAAACACTTGTGAATTCTTCGTGGTCTTCTAGCATATTTGTTGGCCCCCTTTTCTAAGAATTAATTATTTTATGTATTAATTACTTTGTGTTTCAGTTCATTTCCTTTTTTGTGGTTTGAAGACAGTTGAGAGCAAAAATTGAGAACTCTGCAATTCTCGAAATCTTACAAGTTAGTTTTTTCCCATGCCCAATAAAAAAGTTCCTTAAATAATATCACCTTAATTAGAATGTGATCATTGTATAGATAGGCCTACAAAATAAAAGAACATATTGTATCAATCAATGATTTCAAAAAGATGTTATGTTACTTTTGCAATTAGGAAATATATCTTTAAACTATCATTGAATGGCATCATAAATTATGATTAAGAAGTGAAATATACAAAATAATATACCTACTTTAACGTTCATAATCATGAATGTATTATTCAGAATGTGCATCAAAAACATTTTATTATTACCAGAATATTGAATCAACAGTGATGGGTGAAAAATGGGTTAAAACATAAACAAAATTACATCCGGTGATTTGTATGGTAGATATAATCTGGCTTAAGCCTAATTCGTTAATTTTCGTTCCCCATCGAATGGGAACAACGGTTGTTAAACCTGAAATTTAGGTAATGTCTGTATAGGCCTACTTTTCAATTTTTTTTATAAAAGTTGAGTGGAAGTTTTGGGAAAAGCGCTTTTATGAGCTTATTTGCTATAGTCATTATTGTTTTGGATTTTATTTTTTGGTTTATTTCGAGTAAGGACGCGTCAACCGTTAGGTCATAATGCACCACTCTAACCTAGGCGGGGGGGGGAGGAGGGGCGCATGCTGGTCAGAACCAGCCACGGGTAAGAGGAGGAAAGGGGGTTCTCACGTCGCGGTCGTCATTGTCTTGTCTTCGTAATCGTGCACAGCTCGCCCCTGTGTGTGACACGTATACACCACCTTTTTACGAAATCATAATCATAATCAGGAGGGGCGCGAATAATCTTTGCCGTTGAAGCGCCCTTAAACTACTAATTGGATAATTGGACAATAAAAATTTCATCGCAATTGGAGTTTCGGTTTAGCCGGAATCGTGTTAACAAACTGACAAAAATACAAAAAGAAAAAAAAGAAAAAAAAACATTCCGGATTTTTTTCTCCAGTGTAGTGAAATGGAATCTTCGCTACGCTCATCCAAATAAGACATTATTACAAAAAAGTGTGTATCATCCAGTGATTTTAAAAAGATGTACTTAGGATGTCAGTTAAAGATACAATCAGCACGTGTCTCGTAATGGCATCGGGAAGATGTCTTTAAAATATCAATCAAAGACATCTTTAATTCTAGGAATTTAACGAAAAATTGAAATAAATTGTGTGTGTATGGGTATTAAATTATGAATATTTTCATAATGTTTACAAAAACACATTATAACTAAAAAAAATAGTATCAACTAATGATTTCAAAAAGATGTTCTTAAAAAGTCAGTTAAAGATATATTCTACATGTGTCTCGTAATGACATCGGGAAGATGTCTTTAGAAAATCATTTATTGACAGCTTATATTAATGGGAATTACTGAAAAATACAAAATAAATTACGTGTTTGTACGTCTTAAATGATAAATATCAGATAATGTTAACAATAACACATTATTACTAAAAAACATTGTATCAACTAGTGATTTCAAAAAGATGTTCATAGGAAGTCAGTGAAAGATGTATTCTGCATGTGTCTCGTAATGATATCGGAAATATATCTTTCAGCTTCCACTAACTGACGTGAAACATTAATGACACGATTGGGAACTTCTAATGATATCAGTGTGTTTGTTGGGACATAGACGGAGAAGGAGGATACCGTTGTCGCCCCAGGACAGTACTGGCTGGCTCCTAGACTCAGAGACCCGCACCAAAGGCGTACTAGGCTGATGGCTGTTTAGGACCTGGGATGAAACTGTCTCTGACTTAAATAAACATAACCAAAATGTACCTCAAGTGTTAACTGTTCCTCATGTGTAACATATGATAACTCTGTGATAAGTAAATTAAATAATATGTTCCTGGGTCTCTTTAGCAATTAGTCTCAGATGCCTGTGAATACTACTATACTACGGTACTTTGCCATTGTGCCATTTAACAATTGTCTTTCCTGCGAATATTTTCGTTTGGCGGTACAAATCGGTACAAAACACCGCCAAACGAAAAAATTCACAGTAAAGACAATTGTTTAAAAAAATCTCTCAGTCAGACTCTCGAAAACCAGTTGAAAATTTATGTCACAAAAACACAACTACCTACGTTAAATGGTGTGCTTGGGCGAATTTAAATTTGAAATTATTTTGAAGTTGCGATATTTGCCGTGTGACCGATCAGAAAAATTTAAAAAAATAGCTTTGATATTCTAATAGAGCCAGGTTTCAAAGCCATTCACTATATTTTGACGTGGTAGCATATTTGGGAAAATAGAAAAACACGGTCAAATAGCCTTAACCTCTTTCCTTGTGTATACTATGTATATGATGGATGTTTTGTAACATCATATTTCGTTGGTCTTATGGTTAGCTTCTCTGCTTCCAATGCAGAAGATCCGGGATTCGATTCCCTTCAAAGTCATGTTATTAACTTCTGATTTGGACTAAAGTCCATCAGTTTTGTCTAAGGAATTTGTAAACGGTTACTTTGAAGCCGTCCTAGCAACGGGGCACATAATAAATTCAAATTTGTTCTGAATCGGCCTTGTTGATTCTGGCGTTGATCCGCGGGTGTTCGCACTGTCCATCCATACCACTGATTGCTATATTTCCTATTAAAAACATTGATCTTTGGTTGGTTATCGCTCACTCGTCGGTTGCGTTGGGGCCTACAGGGTTGGCTTGGTCGCTTTGGTTTACTATCCCCCACTGAAAATCAGTTATTGTTCATTGAGTTTTTGTGCAGTTGTTTGAAGGCAGCGCCTGGAATTATGTGTTTTCACGAAGGGGACGCGGCGGCCGGCAATTGAGTTGTCGACTCTGGTGGTCAATGCTCACACCTAAACCAGACAGCGATAGTATCCGAGTTGAGTCGCATTACTCGACGTAATGCAACCGACGCAATTTTCCTATACAACCTTCTCCATAACTCATCGACTCGGACCTGATTAAAAATGTAAACTTTCCCATCCCTACAAGATTGAAAAGGAATCACATTCCCTTACTATCTGCTATTCAATTAGTGCTGATTGTATTTTATTTTATAATACTTTGTATTTTTACTCCTCCTCATTCAAGAAACAAACAACACATTGCACGTACGCACGTTTTTACGTTATTTTTACTTTTTCTTTATCAGAGAAACATAAAAATAGAAGAGTTACGTTGGAAATCTAAAGTCGGAACTAAAACCCGGGAGGCCTAGAAAGGTGATTTGTTAACAGCCGACAGCTCAGGGATGGTCGAAATGATACACGGTGATGTGCTCTTGTTGCCTTACTCTTCAGTAGTTGATGACTGAGACTGAGAGGGCAGCGAAGATTATAATGAAAACCTTTGGTGGTAAAGTCCACCATTTTTTCTTGATCTAGATTCTAGAAAAAAGAGAGCAACAATTAATAACTTCGTAAATGACGATGATGATGATGATGATGATGATAATGATGAGGAGGAGGAGGATTTTTTGCTTCAATTCTCTATTAATGCACTAATGCGATTCGAGACGGTTAGTGGTGATAGATGAGGATGAAGGACGATGACAAAAACCCCATGCCGTATGCGGGATTCGAACCAACGTCATCGTTGAGCCATACACTTAGGGCCAGCGCCCTAATCGTACGTACCAGCGCGGACAGCAACTGCATATTTGACCGTGCCATGTGCCTACATTATGATTCCTTACGGCCACTCTGAATCGAGTTACCTTACTTTGCCGGACGGGTGACCGAAATAATGTTTACAATTATTCAGCCACGCAGATGTAGATTTATTGGAAGGAATTGATCAGTCGGGTAGGGTTACCAGACGTCCCGGAGATGCCAAGACAGTCCCGTTTTTATGTATTTTATCCCGGGGCCCCGAAAACATTTTTGGAGACGCTGCTTTGTTCCGGAATTTGAAAATGCCCGTTTTTGAGTAATCTTACCAATACGCCTAGTGGATTTTGTATTGCTCACGTTGGCAACGCATGTGCTCCCTGGTCTACGAGTCGTACCACTGACCAGTCGGACGTACGTTGCTGCTTGTCAGTCAGCGACCTGACCTACTTCCGAGTGGGGTGTGTCTTGTGCCACAGTCGTGTTCTTGTTTCTGTGCATCAGTCACAGTGCAGCGCATCGGAGACGAAAGCGAGGTTACAGACTTACAGTGTTGCAGGACGTTCCCCCTCCCTGGTCTACGAGTCTTACCACTGACCAGTCGGACGTACGTTGCTGCTTGTCAGTCAGCGACCTGACCTACTTCCGAGTGGGGTGTGTCTTGTGCCACAGTCGTGTTCTTGTTTCTGTGCATCAGTCACAGTGCAGTGCATCGGAGACGAAAGCGAGGTTACAGACTTACAGTGTTGCAGGACAGGCTATTTTATTTGTGACGACTGGTGAGTAAACGTAAATGTGTTTTTAATTACGATTTGCGACAAGAATAAGCATTTTTAGCATGCTGCGATGAAAGTAATCGCAAGGTGAATATGAAATGTACTCTCTGTCACGCGGCCTATACAATATCGAACACTGTGAGCGCACGGACATTGAAACCCATGTCCAATCAAAAAACACAAATCAGCAATAGCTGGTAGAGCAAGGTCCTAGTTCTAATAAATACATGCCTCGTGGGCAGACGACAAAAAGAGACAAAGTCGACGATAAAAGCAATTGCCAATATCGTGAAATCTCATTTTGATGACTTGTCTTGTACGGAATTGATAGCTTTTTGTAAGTATTTAAAAAATAATATTGGAGTCGATTCATTCATCAGATCAGACAAGTTCAAGAAGGTTTACCGCTCGTCACTGATGCGAGAGAGAGAGAGAGAGAGAGAGAGAGAGAGAGAGAGAGAGAGAGAGAGTCTGACCTTGAAGCCACAGGCATCTACGTCGTCGCAGTATCCGTGGAACAATGCAGGGTTGCCGCGTTCGTTCTGCCTGTATACCGACTGTTGGCTCGAGCGCTTAGCGCTTCACTCTGATTCGTGAGGTCTCAGGTTCGAATCCCGCCGTGACTGGTTATCCTGACTGAAGGGTTTCCCGAGGTTTTCCTCATCGTTCTTGTTCATGCGAATGCAAGGGATTGAGTCCTCTTAAACAACTCTCGGACATTCTTTCATCTTGTCCAATCCGCAACATACCTATACCTAGTTCACCTAAAGAGGGGGATACAATTCCCTCGGTAATTTAAAAAAAAATGGCTGTTAGTCAACACAACAAACTGAACGTCACTGTCCAGTTTGTTCACGATTTTGTCCCTGATTTTGTATATTTCTATATATGGTCACCCTCATCAAAGTCCAGAGGCCTAGCCTAGATCAGCTGCAGAACACACCATTCAAAAAACAATCAGGAAGTTAGCCTGGCAATATTCGTTGGTTACTCAACCTTTCGGCGTTCTTATTGTATGAATTGCCAAGACTTAGTAGGCTGGGCATTGCACTATAACTGCAATGATTTGCGTTCTGTCATTTCCCGAAGGAGATACATCTTCAATCAGCACCTCGTACAGCAAGGTAAGTAGGCCACCTAGTACGCCTGACCAAGCAGTCAAATAATACAAGTTATGTTAAGAAACGAATAAAAGAACATGAAACATACTTACATATACAACATACATTTATACATTTACAAATCCCTAGGTAAGATTCTCCAATCTCGGTTTGTGTTTTTCTGAATTCTGACTTATGACACATTTGAAAATGCACTGTCAACGATTGTCGGTAGCTGGTGACGAGCTGGTGACGTCCTGAATTATCTCAAGTGCAATGCGTTACCTACTATACCTTTGTCGATTTCAAGTCAGTTTTGACAGGCACTATCACAAACATTAGAGGAACTGCTAACCAGTGAAATAACACTGACAATTGCTAATGCTGACTTAGCTTTGATGACTGAGGTTGGGGCGCACTCAGGCGTTGATGATTGCGCAGCTAAACGGTTAGTATAATATTATAACCAAATGTTGCATGAACATTTGTAAATAGAATTTTTATTAATATTTTAACATCCAAACTTGGTTGCAAAGAATAAACCTGATAAAATCCTTGCGAAATAAGTCAAGAAAGTAAAAAAAATTAAATCCAAAACATGGATTTCTATTCGTAAAATTCGATGAGATCCAGTATGCAAATTTGAGTTAAAAAATCAAGACAGGACAGGACAACTTTCTTTCTTAAGGGATTACGTGAAAGGGAACTCATTATTGCATTGTTCTGTTTTAAGTTTTCACCCTCCGGCAGATTATTAGGCCTTATACATATGACATTCTCGTACAGAGTTCTTTTTCCATTTAAGTTACCGATTGTTGGTGCGAGACTATCAATAAAAAAAATTGCAATTTTGCTATATATTTTAAATGTGGTGTGATCAAATGGGGCATTTTTAAAAATTTAAAACAAGCAAAGTACGAGGATTGGTACCACCTATTTAGTACCGCAGGCCTATGCACACAATCTTGATCGATGGAAAAATTTAGACATTTTTGGCTCGAATCGTAGCGTTTTTACAATGCGGTTGGATTTGATTCATTGTATTTGCATTTTCTTATTTGTCATTTTATATAAGACGTGGATTCTTTCAGAGGAATAATATGGTTTTATTAATCTGTTGTTAAAAAATAAAATAAAAACACTTTCTTATTCAGTCTATACCCACTCGGTTACATATCTGAATTTAATTTTGTTATTGAAATGATTTGGATAACTATACCGATTAATATCGTTCATATTGTGTTCAAAAGAGCTTATTTGAATAACTGAACAGGATGAACATAAAAAATTAACAATCACATTTGAAAAACTATTGAACGCCATCATTACAATACAACTGCACCCAACAATGAAAAATATCATAGAAATAATAAAAACACGCGCACAAAAATTTCCTCCGAACCGGATTTGAACTAGTGACCTATGGATTACTGTGCGTTTGCCTTCTACAGTCCACCGCTCTACCAACTGAGCTATCGGAGGAGTTGGGGTATTTGGTGAAATGATCGTATATAAGCAGAAGCGCGCGTTTGACACTCGTGGGCTACCTAGGAGCTACTTCAGCAAATAGAAACGCTTGCTTGATCCAATCTTTGGTAAGATCCTAGGCCTATACCTATTATTATTATTATTATTATTATTATTTTTTTTGTTATTAAACTACTTTCATTCCTGTACGGCGTGTACGCTGATAAGTTATAATGGTCACTCACTAGTTGTGCTGACCATTGATCTTTTGAGGTTACAAAAATATTTGCCCACCCCTACCAAAAAAAGAGGGCTAGTTATTCCACTGTTGATAATACATGATATAATAACGTCCGAAGATCTTTATAGTGAGCATACATATTATACATACATACAGCAAGCATAAACTAACTAACTGTTCTTGTTGTTTTGCGGAAAACTGATAGCCCCGCACTTTTTTCTACTTCGACTTTATCAGGCAAACAGAACAATCAAAGAGTAACGTCAGCACGAGGAACTAAACACGGGAGGCCTAGACATGCATTCATTTAGGAAATAATGGTTTTCAATTGCGTTGATTTGTTGGACGGAAAAATCAGTCAGTCCAGAGTGCTAGCACAGCTGCAGCGGGTAAAAACCATTCGTAAACAATCAAGACATTAGCCTGGCAACGTGGATTGCGTATGAAAGTATGAATTCAAATTGAAATATGAATAAAATAAAGATGATGTATGGATGTTCATTTTTTCAATTCAATTTTAATTGTTGAAGTTGTTCATTCAAGTCATGATTGCCGGTCACGTCGGGATTTGAACCTGGGACGCCGAGCCAACACTGTATAATCGGACTCCCTCCGTGTGACTGTAACATAAGCCCTACAGTCCATTTTGATGAATAATATCTTCCCTCAAATGAAGATGGATTCACTTTTCTGTCCGTCAGTCCGTGCATGTGTCGACCTCGTCTAACGCGGTAAAAACCGAATACGACCTTGGATTGGATGACATGCGTTTTTGTTGAAAATGCCTTTCATCAAGGATGATACAGAATACTTGTACTCAGAAGAACTCACAAGAATACAGAATACTCACTGCTTTTACTGTCCCTTGAGATCAGGGTTACTGAGCGAACATTTTTGAAAGAAGATTTTTCCGTACCTTACGCAATCTTATTTTGGGGACTCCTATACCCATGCTTTGTGATATTGTGATGGTGATACAGAGGTTTAGAAGTTCCCCATAAACTTGACCCTCCTTGGGGGTAACTGGATTATAGAGGTGTAGGGTAATTGGGATAGGAATGACCATACGCTCAATCGGAGTTGTTCATTCATGCATGATTGAAATTTATATTTCTCGTAGGGAACCTGCCCAGAGTGCAATGCATGCTCTTTATCAGGTGACTATATACAAGGTATATTTGAGTTAGGACAATAGGGAACCTAAGTTTTGAAGGCGGGAAGGAAATTGGTTCTCTCTGGTCTCAGCGCCCATAAGAATTAGCATGGTTCGAAAATGTAACTCGCCGTATCTTTTGACTCGCGCAAAAGAAATCTAAACCAATAACATCACAAGATGCATAATTTTGTGAAGAAGATGATGGCATTCTACTTTGCTCGATGACGCTTCCTAAATTCAAACTATTATGAGTTAAATGGACTCATGTTTGCGCGCTGTCGCAAATGTACTCTGACTGAGCGGCAACCTAAGCGAGACGCAGCCACGTTGTGTGCAGCTGTGGCATCCTCGCATACCACGCGCCTGTCCATGGTTGCTAAATGTACTTCGCATTCAAGATTTTGTTGGCACCTTAAAGGATATTTTATTAGTAATGTATAATCTAGTACAACCAAGTGACCTCACAGTAGCCACAAAGCAAGTCGTATACCAAATGTTATGCTGATGCCACGGGACAAAATGTTTTTACGTGCTTTTTCATGAGCAGTTTGGAAGGTTTGGCAACAGTGTAAATGTAGAGTTCACTTCAACTCAAAACAAATGTCATTAATATTTGTGATAGAGCAGAGTTATGTATATCCACGCAAAGAGGAAAGATTATAGTTTCTTACAGTATGAATATAATTCCGGTCCGTGGTCGGGTTCTCGCGCTATCGCTTACGAAACATTTAGCACGGGTTAATCGCCTATACCACGCTGACCGGAGAGAACCGGACAACGCCCACTTAGGTTCCCTATTGTAGAGGGATGTCCGAGGGCTGTTTAAGAGGACTGAGGGTAACCTCAGAAACTCAGTGAGGATTGTCGATCTCAGTGGAATTTGCACCCGAGACCACCAAATCAGAGTCGCGGACTATGCTTCAACCAACAATGTCAGTCAGTATGAATGATGGAGTCCAGATCCTCGAATGAAAGCACTCTGCGTAGTTCATGTGATCCTGATACGATTCATCGTAAAATGCTTAGTTGTGGAGCGCGCAGTGGCGCCCATAGCGGAATTCAAACTGGTGTATGCAGCAGTTAATTGAGCATGCACGTTGGCTAGCCTTCTCGAACAGGTGTTTTAATACTTTGACTCGTCTTGGACAGTATTGTCTCTTTTAATTTAATATATTTTTTGGAGGAAATCTACCCAGTGTGCTCTGCACCCTTCTTCAGGTGTCTCTAACCTAGGTATAAGGACAATTGTGCAAAAACAATCGTTCATTATAACATGGGATTTAGGCATGATATATTATTATATCACACTTGTGGGGTACATCCCTGTTGATGAAAAATAATAAATAACTAGGAAGCTTCGCAAACGCTTTTTTAGGCGCGTTGTTGGATGAGCGTATGTTTTTTTAAACGAAAAAAGCGTAAAATTGCAATTTTCATGAGAAATCATTTTTCAATTGTGCTCAAATTTCACACATATGTATATTAATTCATAAAATAAAGGTTCTGTGATAATATCAATACAATCGGATAAAGCATGTCGGTCGGTGTTATAAGTCGAAGAAATTTTTTTTAAACGAAAAAAGCGTAATAATGCAATTTTCATGAAAAATTATTTTTCGATCGCGCTCAAATTTAACAACAATATATAAATTCATAAAATTAAGGTTCTGTGAAAAAATCATTACAGTCAGATAAAGCATGTAGGTGTTATAAGTCGAAGAATGTTTTTAAAATTTAAAAAAGTCGTAAAATTGCGATTTACATAAGAAATAATTTTGCGATTGCGCTCAAATTTCCCACGAATATATTAATTTATAAAATTAAGGTTCTGTGAAAAATCATTACAATCGGATAAAGCATGTAGGTGTCATAAGTCGAAGAAATCTTTTAAAAATCGAAAAAAAAATCGTAAAATTGCGATTTTAATAAGAAATAATTTTTTGATTGCGCTCAAAAATGTGGCAGTTCTAAGTTCAAAGATTTCAAAGGCCTCCAGAAAATTTCATCGCAATTGGAGTATCGGTTTAGCCGGAATCGTGTTAAAAAACAGACAAAAATACAAAAAAAGAAAAAGAAAAAGGAAAAAAAAACATTCCGGATTTTTTTCTGCAGTGTAGTGAATTGGAATCTTCGCTTCGCTCGCTACGCTTGCTACGCTCATCCAATAATAATTTATGGACGCACAGCAGCTGAGCTGATAGAATGAAAGTTAGGTTATGTTGTGATCCAGGCCTTTGGGTTTAGCCCCTATAATGCCCAAAGCCCAAGCCCAGGGCCTAGACCTCTATTTATCTTGGCTTACGGAAAGGTTCGATTAACCCCACCGTTTTAAATTTATATTTATAGATAATACAATTTTATAGATTTTGAAACAATAAACTACTTTGCCTTTTCATGACGGCCTGGGCCTACCCACCCGCCGCCCTAGATATTTGACATCTTTTGTGAGGTACTAGTAACTAATAGATCCTAGTCATTAAAAAACCAACATTTCACAAATTAAACAAACCAATAATAATTAACTATGGGATGGGAACACTTATTATTCCAAATATATTTATATTATTTTATATTATTTTACTAGGAAAACACTAAAGTCCCGCCGCGTTGATGGATGAGCTTTTTAAAGTTTTAAGTTTGCGTGGGATATCTTTACTTTTGCAAGTGCTTTGTTTTGTTGCCTACGCATTGTAGGTGATTGTTGTCAAGTTTCTATTGTTTCTTGTCAATTGGTATATATATTATTTACCGTAAAAAACTTATATTAAAAGCTTTATTTCTATGGATTCTTGCTAACTTTTTCAACTTTTTCTTTCAAAAGGTACATCACCATAACCTTAATGTCCATGTATAATATGAACGTTCTAGCCCACCCGTTTGGTCATAATCGGCCCAAATGGCACGAAAATAGCGCACAAAAAATCAAAAAACTTATATTAAAAGCTTTATTTCTATAGATTCTGGCTAACTTTTTCAATTTTTTCTTTCAAAATGTACTACATCACTATAACCTTAATGTCCATGTATAATATGAACGTTGTAGCCCCACCCGTTTGGTCAGAATTGGCCCAAATGGCACGAAAATATCGCACAAAAAATCGAAAAAAATCGTAAAAGTTACGATATTCATGAGAAATATATTTCTTCGATTGTACCCAAAAACGTGGCAAGTCTAAGTTCAGAGATTTTGAAGGTCCTGTCAAATTTTCATCAAGATCGCATATGCCGTTTGCCCGGTAGAGAGCGAACAAACAACAAACAGACAAAAATACAAAAGAAAAAAACACGAGCTTAATTTGTTGGGGGGTCAATGAAATTGAAGTCTTCGCTTCACTCGCTACGCTCATCCCAAACCCAAAACCCAGTATTCTTAGGTAACGTCATCATAGTTCTATGTTTTGTAGATTTAAATTTTATTATATCAATTAACTCTTTGAGCAATGTGTTCAACATGGATTATCGACAATTTAGTTACTTTTAAATACATTTTTGAACACCAAATGTGCAATATTGCAAATAATTAATATGCTTAGTTATAATAAAATTTGTGATAGTCAATAAATGAACTTTTACAGAAACGAAACCGATTACGTTTTGAACTTTGACTTGACTACTATGTTGATGAATTGAAACTGTCTGTATGGACGTTTATGATGTAATTTGAATGTAATTTAAGGTGTTGTTCTACTTTATCAGAATGGAGTGATGACGAATGACCCATTAAATAGGTGTCTGGAATAGACGAGCCTACTTTATTTAGCAGAAGTGCGTCAAGTTTTGAGCCTACCCTAGCGTACAGGATTTTAAATGTACCTAGTTCTATTTACGACCGAAATAAAATTCAATTTAACCTAGCAACGATCTTGCCTAGTCCAACCTAGCCTACGCTTATTCAGAATTCACATAATTAACTATAGAATTTTAAAGTCAATGGTAAGTGTGATGTTGTTAAAAGCCTGGGAATAATAGATTGTAAATGGTTGGTGATTGGTCAGTTTCTAAATTACCCTGGAGATGTGGTTTATTTCGAGTGCACAATGCCATAATTACGATTTAAGTTTATCAAGTTTAAGTAAACTGAAGAGAGAAGAGGAAAGTATGTATTTTGGTGCAATCGATCCACTCATTTCCTCAACCAAGTTTTTTCAACACGAACCCCCAATAGGGTATTTAAATTTTAACTGCCTATAAATTATAATAATATTTATATCTATCATCATAACGAATTTCATGCTGGTAACTCACTATTAAGTGCTGATCAAGAAATTCACTATTAGGGTTGGGGGTGGTAAAATATTGTTGTGGAAGGGAGAATAGGCTTATTGAACCTGAACATGTAAAAAAAATTATATTTAAGCGAGCGAAGCGAGCGTTTCCATTTGACTCTGCCGGAAAAATTAGTCACTGTTTTTTTTTGTTTGTTTGTTTGTTGTTGTTGTTGTTGTTGTTGTTGTTGTTGTTGTTGTTGTTTTTTTGTATGTCTCGCCATAACGTTCGAACGGAGGCTCGGATCGAGTTGAAATTTTGACCATCCGCAAGCTTCGTTCTCGATTGAATGCCATTAGTTTTGTGGCAAAATCGTTCAAAAAGTTAAAAAGTTACATTAAAGTTAATCGAAAGTTTTTTTCTAAAACTTAACGGGGACAAAATCTGAGATAGCCAAATCATTTAGAATGTCCGTCCGGTCACGAATATGTTAATTTTATTTTGATCCGATAAGTAGTGTAGATGGAAATTACATTATAACAAAAGTAACGTTGCCATGGCAACGAAAAGACGCGCGAAGTTTCTAATGCACTGCCACCTAGAAGTAATCAAAATACTTTCGAGGAAGCAGTCTATTATTTGTCAACAAAGAGTTTTAATAGTTTTCCCAAGGAGTCAAGATCCTCTAGATGGCGGTGGATTTTATTCACAAAGTAAAGGTTTACACACGGTTTACCCAAATACCTTGGCAATAATAAATAATATTGGAAACATGGCCCTGTGGACAGCGAACGTCGCAAATTTTAAAATTTAAAAAAATGTGCAATGTGGGTCTAGCTATAGCACGTGCTCGCTTATCAACGCGTCCAACTGAGCGTTTCCTAGTCGATAATTTAAATAATCATTATGTTTAGAATACGATCTAACTCCAGTTCCAATATTAAGGGTGGTATAGGGAACAGTGGGGGTGAAATATCGCTCGCTTACCTAAGGAATACTAATTATTGAGCGAGCGTAGCGAGCGTCTCCACTTGACTCTTATGGCTCGAATGTCTGTTTTTTTGTTGTTTTTTTTTGTTTTTTTGTGTTACTGCTTCGATACAGGTCGCACCGTTTCTCTGATCGACCTGAAATTTTTTACACATGTACATACCACCTAGGCGGGTTGCTGTATAGTTTTTGAACAAAATCCGATCGTTGGTTATAAAAATAAATAAATAAATAAATAAAAAAAAAAAATGTTCCGATCGTTATGAAATTTTGCAGGGTCAATAAGTACAACATTCTCTCCTATTTTCCAAATTTTCAGCTAAATCGGTCAAGACCTTAAAGACTTATTGGTAATCATAATTCGAAAAATGAAGTTAAAAAATGAAGGAGGCAGTGAAGATACAAAGATACACTTTAGAAGGCATGACGTGAATTAGTACAATGCAAAGATGTTGGAATAGTATATAGTGTACAATGTCAATATCCAGTTAGGCCTACACTGTGTGGTGGGCCTTATGGGAATGTCGTACTCGGGTCATGTTGCACGTACCGGTGCTCGCTCAACAACGCGTCCAACTGAGCGTTTTCCTAGTAATATCAATATGTACCTCCGTGACAAATTTCATGCTGGTTACTCACTATTATGTGATGATTAATTATATTCACTTTTAGGGGTGGGGGTGGTAAAACGATGTTGTGAAAGGGAGATTAGCTAAATTGGACCTAAATGTGTAAACAATAATTATATTGAATAATATAAATAATCGTAATGTTTAGAATACGATCTTACTCCTGTTCCAATATTAAGGGTGGTTTAGGGAACAGTGGGGGTGAAATATCGCTCGCTTACCAAAGGAATACTAATTTTAATATCAATATGTACCTCCGTGACAAATTTCATGCTGGTTACTCACTATTATGTGATGATCAGGAAAATTCACTTTTAGGGGTGGGGGTTGTAAAACGAGGTTGTGAAAGGGAGATTAGCTTAATTGGACCTAAACGTGTAAAAAATAATTATATTGGAAAGTGTAAATAATCATAATGTTTAGAAAACGATCTTACTCCTGTTCCAATATTAAGGGTGGTATAGGGAAAGTGGGGGTGAAATATCGCTCGTGTCTCAAAGGAATACTAATTATAATATCAATATGTACCTCCGTGACAAATTTCATGATGGTTACTCACTATTATGTGTTGATCAAGAAAATTCACAATTAGGGGCGGTTTGAAAAAAACCTTATTCGTAGAAGAGACATTACGTTTTTCGGACCAAAATGTGTTAAAAAATAATTTTATTGAATAATTTTAATACTTATATTGTATAGAATACGACCTAGTACTCATTCCAATTTTAAGGGATGGTAAGGGGCCCGAGGGGTGAAATATCGTTTGCCTCCCAACGAAATATTAGCATAATATTTGTATCTACCACAATGCCAATTTTCATGCTGGTTACTTACTGTACAGTGTGTTTGTCACTAAAAGTATAAATACTAACTTTGGGGTGGAAAAATCGGGGTTCCGGAATTAATGTTTTATTTTGTTAATTGGACTTTAAAAAATTGATACATAAATTTAATCTTCATTTGAAACATTCAAAATGTTTAACATACGACCTAAAGTTTTCCGGTGTTAAGGAATGTTGGATATAGTAGGGGTGAAATATCGCTTGCCTCCCGGAGGATTATTGTTTTCATATTTAAATGTACCTCGTTGCCAAATTTCATACTTGTAACTCACTATGTGCCTCAAGTTTTTGAATTCAAGGTAAAAGTAATATATTACATTTTTTATTAGGGGTGGGGGTTGAAAAGCGTAAACGAAAAAATGAGAGTGAGTCGATTTGGTGTTTTAATCAGTATTTTGAATAATAAAAAATATTTTAGGTTCGAGCTATCAACTATTCCTATTTTAGGGGATGATTTTGGGGGGTGTTAGGGGTGAAGTATCACGTGCATCCCTGTGGATTATTAATTCTGATTTTATAATCTACCCCTATGCCGAATTTCGCTGGTAACCAGATTTGCAATAATTTTCATCATTGCCACATTAGAGTCGATAAAGAAGTTTAAATAAAGAACAAACTTCTTTATCGACTCTGGTCACGGCAATGCAAACATTAGTATCAAGTGGGCTGTGGTTCATCCCAGTATAATCCAGTGGACCTTGGAAATTCCAAAGTATCCACCGCCATGCGATAAGAATGAAAGTCACCTGTATTTACAAGGCGTCGTTTTCACCGTGTTTTGTTTTCATTGTTGCAAGCTTTTTAGCTCAGTTCACTGCAGGCGTCTATTTCGAGCGGAGGTAATTACGAATTTAACTATTTTATGTTAGTGAGTTGAGTAGGCATAACATTAAATCTAGCAATTATTGATATTATACCGTTATAATTACTAGGAAAACGCTTAAGTCCCGTCGCGTTGATGGATGAGCTTTCTTGTAAGTTTAAGTTTGCGTGGGATCTATTTACTTATCAAGTGCCTTTTGAACGCATTGTTGGTGATTGTTACTTGTGAATTGTTATTATAAACCTTAAAAAACTCATATTAATACCTTTATTCTATGGATTCTGGTTAACTTTTTCATTTTTTTCTTTCAAAAAGCAATACATCACCATAACCTTAATGTCTTTGTGAAATATGAACGTTGTAGCCCCACCCGTTTGGTCAGAATCGGCCCAAATGTCACGAAAATATCGCACTAAAAATCGGAAAAAATCGTAAAAGTACGATATTCATGAGAAAAATTTCTTCGATAGTACCAAAAAACAATACACCTCGAAGTTCAGAGATTTCTAAGGTCCCCTCCAATTTTCATCAAGATCGGATAAGCCGTTAGCCTGGTAGAGAGTTAACAAACAGACAGAAAAACAAACAAAAAAACAATTTTAAAAAAACACCCGAGCTAAATTTTTTGGGGTTCAGTGAAATTGAAGTCTTCGCTTCGCTCATCCAATTATTTTATTACCCCTGATTTTTTTGGGGTGGGGGGTGCCTTTCATAAATATTATAAGGCCGTCCCTCCTACCAACCCCCCCTGGCAGCAGTGGGGCCCACTGCGTAGCACTGCTGCCAGCCCCCCTACTAGCGAACCTAGTGTGAGAAGGTTGCAACTTCAGTTTAATTGGTACACCCCCCCCCCTGGCAGCAGTGTTGTCTAGTACCGTGCCCTGCTGCCAACCCCCCCTGCCAACCTGGTTTTGGCCCTGTTTAGGCCTGTAGCGGGAATGGTATTCGTCCAACTGGCAAGTAGTAGGGCCTACTGTTTAGTTTAGGTCTGTATTAATACGAGAATTGGAATTTGACGACCTGGCCACCCCCCCTGGCAGAGAAATGATACCGTGTACTGCTGCCAACCCCCCCCTGCCTACCTCGTTTAGGCCCTGTGTAGGCCTGTATCGGGAATGGTATTCGTCCGACTGGCAAGTAGTAGGGCCTACTGTTTAGTTTAGGTCTGTATTAATACGAGGAATTGGAATTTGATGACCTGGCCACCCCCCCTGGCAGAGAAATGATACGGTGTACTGCTGCCAACCCCCCCACCATAACAGGCAGGGGGGTTGGCAGCAGCAATACTCGGTATCATTTCTCTGCCAGGGAGGGTGGGCAGGTCGTAATTCCAATTCCTCGTATTAATACAGACCTAAACTATAAACAGTAGGCCATACTACTTGCTAGTCGGACGAATACCATTCCCGATACAGTCCTAAACAGGGCCTAAACGAGGTAGGCAGGGGGGGTTGGCAGCAGTACACGGTATCATTTCTCTGCCAGGGGGGTGGCCAGGTCGTCAAATTCCAATTCCTCGTATTAATACAGACCTAAACTAAACAGTAGGCCCTACTACTTGCCAGTCGGACGAATACCATTCCCGCTACAGGCCTAAACAGGGTCTAAAAGAAGTAGGCAGGGGGGGTTGGCAGCAGGGCACGGTACTAGACAACACTGCTGCCAGGGGGGGTGTACCCAATTAAACTGAAGTTGCAACCTTCTCACACTAGGTTCGCTAGTAGGGGGGCTGGCAGCAGTGCCACGCAGTGGGCCTCACTGCTGCCAGGGGGGGTTGGTAGGAGACACAGCCATATTATAATATCATTTTGGACAAGGTAGTCAACACGCCGAGTGTAAAATTAAATTATGAGCAATTTAGCTTTTAATTGAAGTTACACATGTCTTTCACCAGGGAAAATTATATCTGGAATAACAGTCTAATCGTTGAGTGAATAATATAATATATTGTTCACTCAACAGTCTAATGGTGCACGATCTATTTTGTCAGGCGGTACAAATACGAGTTTTGTTCCGGCACATAAAATTTCGTGCATAAAACGTAATGTAAAAAAAACATTTCCCTTGTAATGGAAGACAAAGCTGTGTTATTTCAATTAAAAACTAACAACTGTTGCTCAACATTTAATTTTGCACTCGGTGTGTTGGCTATAATCCAAACATTGTAATACAAATGGTTGATTGGAGCTGGAGTTGATGTCCCGACAAAAAAATATATATTCTTGTTTGCTGGTATATTAAAGTCCCTCTTTCATTCAGCGAGCTTTTGTTGACTTTACCTTTTTTCAAAATGTTAGAAAATCGACATGTTCATATTTTGTAAATCAACCAGCAACCCTAGAATTTTAAAGACGTTACTCCAAAGATACCGGGCTCGAGGCCCATTGCGATTGGTTCACCGGGTCGCGTAGTGCGTGCGTATTGGTCCACCGTTCGTCAAGAATTCTTCGCGATCGGTGAACCATGCAGTCATAAGGGAAGACAGACTTTCGGACTACTTTCAGAGTAAGCACAAATTTCTAGTTGACAGTGCATATTAAAATTAAATCTATCATTCTTTTTTGTACTCTCGGAAGGTCCAAAGTTCACGCGTTCTCGAGATATTAGATCGAAAACAAGTCCTACTTCGATCTCAAACTAGAGGTTAAAAAATATTCAATGCAAAACCCTTACACCGAACTTTTTCAAATCACATTGTGTTAGCGGATTTTGGTGAGGCAGTGTTGGGATGCAAAGTTGTAAAGTTAGTCAATCCGATAGACCCCCAAATTCACGAGAATTGTCTCAATCGGAGTGGCAAAGGTTCACATATACCATTCGATTCCCAACACCCACAGCTATCATTTTAAGCTTGATTAACTCAACATTTCGTTCGCCTTCATAGCGTCGCGACGCTATGAACACGACCGACGCTCAATTTTTTCGTCCGCACAGTGACAACTTAAATATTAAATTTATTTGTTATAAATGCACTTACAGACATCATCTTTATGTCCATGTTTTCACCATTAATCACATTTTAATTAAGTGTACTTGTTATACGTCCAAATACATAAATACAGTCTGTTTCATGATCAAATAGACCTCAAGATGCGTTTTTTTAAGAATACGCACTGCTTTCGTTTGATGGCAAAGGTAGAGTTTTTTCAAAAATGATTATTCAAATGCTCAATATATTAGTTAATGATGTTGGCAACAAAATGGCTATCTTGAATTTGGCCATAAATATTACAGATACACTGTAAATAATAAAATACCTAAAGCTGCGCGCGGCACTTGAGTCGGGAAAAACGTACTATATCACTGCAAATTTCCTTCTAATTAAAGTTAATTCAATATTTTTAACTTTTGAACGTAATTTAAGCAAATCCTGATTAGAATAAATGTAATTTAAACAAAAAAGTACAGTCAGTTTCCAAAAGTGGGTCCCCATTACATATGTTTAAGAAATTGACGGTTTGCAAAGACAATTGTCCAGTGGATATGTTTATAGTTGTATGTTAGATATAATTATCTCCTAGCTGGGATAAAACATAACCAGATACCCATTCTTTGCGATTATGACTTTACAAATAGTTGAATTCCTGAAAAAATATATGTCACAGCGTGTGACACTCAATATTTTCTTTCACACTTCCCCACTTCAATGTCAGATTACTTACTTTAAGCATAGCGTTTAAGCGTTTAAAACATTTATTTTGAGGTATCTTACATAAGCAAAAGCATTGTTACAGGGAAATATAAAGAATATGTAGGTAGTTATAGACTGTTCCAAAAAGTGGGTCCCTAAATGTATAACTAGTAAATAAATATTTATATACGTATTGTATTCATTGTACATTTGTCATTATGACAATTACACCATGTACATGTACATTGTTTAGCTATTAATGCCATTACATCAATAGTAGACATAAAGGCAATATAACTGTCAAATAAAAAATAGAAACCCTCCAAACAGTAAATGCAGATTGCTGCATGCAGCTTCAAGGCTCGAGTGCATAATGATAAATCGTAGCGTTACTTACCGTTTATTAAAAATATTTTTTAAACTTTTAATATACAAAGCATATTTTGTACCAGTACTCACATATGGTGCAGTGACATGGCCAGTTGGGGGTAAAGAAGAAAGACAAATTAAAGCTGCGGAATTGCAATTTTTAAGGAGTGTAACGGGAGTTACGAAGATTGATAAGATGAGGAGCACGAAGATTAGGAAAGAACTAAGAGTAGAGAGTTTAAACTTAAAGCTAGGGAAAGAACATGAAGAGGATGCAAAAGAACAGGATTCCGAAGATGCAATATGAACAAGACGCAGGAAACTAACAGAGAAAAAGAGGGAGGCCCAGACTGAGATGGGAAGACATTATAGCAATGGATTTCAAAAGGAGAAATGCAGCTTGGGAAAGGATTAACCAGGAAAATGAACGGGAAGAACGAAAAAATATGGCAAAAACTGGTGGAGGTCCCTGAGGAAGAAGACAGTGGCGAGGAGGAAAGATGATGCAGAGGAAGAATAGATTATGTGGAAGAAGCGTCAGGCATGGCTAGCCCATGGATAAGCCCGCGGGGAGCCAAGAATGTGGTGGGAACGTCCCACCCCCTACCCGACTTAGTTGGAAATAGGGCTCGATATTAATCAATTAATTAATTTAGTAATTATTGTTGCCACAATAAGAAATTACGCAAAACGTAATTTTTTAAGATAATGAATAAATAAACAAGTACAGTAATAGACCGAGAGCCAGTGACAGTTTCTCTTGCCTCATAAGGTACATATGTTTTGACTATTGGAATATATGCGGATTTATATGAGATTTTACAAAACCCGCGTCTTACGCGCCAACTCGGGGGCGTTTGGGCCTCATTGGGCCCCAAAAAAGGCCAAAAAGGGCCGTCTATTACCTCATAAGGTACATGATGAGACTAAACGCCATTATATGCGGAAACTTGTCTGGAGTTTGGAACCAACGTATAAGACGCCCTATTTGGGGGCCTTTACCGAACCAGACGCCCCTAAAAAGGGCCCCAAAAGGCCTTCTATTACCTCATAAGGTACATGATTGAAACCAACGCCATTTTGTGCTATGATGTGTACAGATTACGAATATATATAATAAGACGCGTTTTTGGGGGCTTTTTGCGTTTCAGACGCCCTTTTGTGAAAAAGTGCCCTTTTTTTAACAGACGAGGAAACACACTTGAAAATGGTGTCAAACGAACCGGGATGATGTACAGATTCAAAAATGTATAACAACATGACTTTTAGAGGCCCCTTTACACCCAAAATACGCCCCAAAAAGGGCCAAAAATGGTCGTCTATTCCCTCATAAGGTACATGATTAAAATAAAACGCCATTTTGTTCTTTTGTGTGGCAGATTACGAAATATTTTAATAAGACACGTTTTGGGGGGCTTTTTGCGTTTCAGACGCCTTTTTTGGGAAAAAGGGGGCCCTTTTTTATCCGACAGGTATACACTTGAAAAAGGTGTCAAAACAACCAGGATGATGTCTAGAGTTCAAAAAATATATAACAATATTACTCTGAAAAAGGACCCTCACACCCAAAAAAACGCTAAAAAAAATGCCCCAAAATACCCATGTTTTCCACATAAGGTAGGCCTACATGGTTGAACATATGTCTTTTTTGTGCATCGTTTGGTGCACACAAAACGAATATTTCAATAATATCTTTTCTTAGTGGGGGGGGGGGGGGGGGGGGGATATTTGTGTTTCGACTCCTTTTTGTGATATAGGCCTAGGTCTCTTTTTTATCAGACGAGGTATATACCAATTTTGATAATATTGCATATTTTGGATATTTAACCTTAGGTCCTTTTTCAAAAAAAATATTGATTAGTATTAGTATTAGTAGTTTAAGGGCGTTTCAACGGCAAAGATTATTCGCTCCTTCTTCGCATCGAGACTTTATCACTATATAGTAGGCCTATAGTATATATTTAGGCTAGTATAGTAATTAAACGAATCAGTCTAAAAGTGTACTGTGGGGGTTATAATGATTATGATTTAATTTGTAAATTAATCTTCAATTTAACTGATGTATCAGAAACTATGTTTGAATAATTTTAAAATATGCTCTATACAAACAGCTATTGTAAAAAATGTCACGGATATAATAAGATATTGACATACATAGCTATTAATATCCAGTAGCTATATGCTGTTAGATTATTTATTTTTACCTACAACCGTTTGTGACGTATTATTATTGTGTTACACTATCCTCTTAGTCTTAGTGATGCCTGCAATACCTTCGTCCTTAGTTTTTTTGGGTTTATTTGGATTAAGGGACGCGTCAACCGTTAGGTTATAATGCACCACTCTAGCCTAAGGGGAGGGGGGGGGGGGGAGGAAGGGGCCAATGCGGGTCAGAACCAGCCACGGGTAAGGGGAGGACGGGGGTTTCTCACGTCGCAGTCTTAATCGTTTTTGTCATCGTTCGTTGTGTCATTGTCCTCGGCGGCGGCGCGAGATCTTCGTGGGGGAGGGGGATACCCGACAACGACTCTAGAGCTCGCCTCTAGTTTCCGGAGTAATATAGGCCTAAACTCCCGTACTTGCTATCTGATGTTTGCGAGATGGACTCCTATATTCTTACCCGGGCCAAGACGGATGATCAATGGCATGTGATTTCATCTATGATGGGGTGACATAAGTCCCCAAAGAACCATTGAATGTGTTCCGGCCTCTTATATCTAGCCACTGCTTTTGGTGGATCTACCCCTATGTAATCAATACTTATTGCAGTTATTGATACAAGATAAACACTTCTCACTATTTTAAAAAGTTACTAAGCTTTTGTTAAATCGTTGTTCGAAGTGCAGCAAACACAATCAAGAAAAGAAAATTGGCGGGCTTACTCTTCTGTGAATGGTGAAATCACATCCAGAGAACGCATAGTAAACGAGGATGGCACTAGTAGATATAATGGAGACACAGCAATGCAGAGATGACATATTAACGTATACCTCAGTGTTGATCTCATTCTATACGTAGAGCGATAGCCATCACATTTGTCAGTTGGGTGCGAATCACAACATTTGCCTGGGATGGAAGTTAAAAAGATAAACCTTTTTAAATTTGGCTTCATCAACGTTACGCGTTTTTTATTTTTTCGAGAACTTCACGACTTGATCATTTACACTTTTGTACAAGTCTGCAGGTAGCATAAGACCAGTCTTGTGCAAGTTCTTCAAAATAAAAAGTTTTAAAAGTTAAGACCGACTTAGTAAAAAAAGAATAAACACGTTCTCGTCCGGGTCGTCCCTCTAAAAAGGTAGGAACTTACACAAAATACATTTGTTCCTTTAAGTTAACCTTCAATTTTGTTAACTATATGAAAAAATATCGTAGAAAAATTACCAAACAAAATCACCTCTAAGTAGGTGAACGGTACATTAAATCGGAAGAACGGGAGGAAGTACCATAAACACAGTTAAGTTTATTTTTAATGTTGTGTTTCAGTTAGTCAAGGTGTTGTGTGTGGATTTAGTTGAAAATAATAATTGTAATCTGTACTCCTGAATTGGGTGTAATACAGAGTGAAATGGGTAGACGTTAAACCAATTTATTTTATGTTAACGATATCGATAGGAGATTTTGTTGTTTTTTCATATAACTTTTTCTTGTAACGTATGTAGAAAGGAACACTTTCCTACAAAAGTCCTCTAAAAAGTAACTATTGTTTCCGGGAGCGCTTTCCTTTCCAAAGGCTTACGACCTTTGTTCCAAGAATATTTAAGAAAGAACCGACATTCCAACTCTTTTCAGAAAAGTTAGCTTTGATGAAGTCCGATTGGTCGATGTTGGGGAGGCACCAGATTAAAAGCGTAGCTGTTTTGCCCATCCATAATGTTTCCCGCACGCTTGTCTCTTTCTGGATCCTCTATCAAGATGCAGGGCAAATGATTAAATCAAAAACAATATCTGCTCTTGAAGCCAAATTCTGAATTACTTTTGAAGGATTTGCAGAGAAATCTTGCCCAAAAATAATCAGAACGTCGCCCCATTAAATACAAAAAAGAAGTAGCTATCTACTCATTCATTGACGCAATAAACATAAGCAGGCGGATCATTTGAAAACCACTCTATTTTTCGCATTGACATTTATTTTTTTGCTAAGCAAAGGATTCATCCCATAGTTATTATTCTTTAGGGCTCTTTACATTTGTACTTTAATCATTTGCCAGCAGCACGTGCTTTCTTACGTTTTTTCTCCTTCTGAGGCAAATGTATCCATTTTAAAGTGTGTACCTAATCGGATAAAAAGGGGGGCCTATACCACAAAAAGGTGTTTTGAAACACAAAATGGCTCTGTCAAAGTCGTTTTGTAAATATTTGTAATGTGTGCACCAAACGATGCACAAAATGGCATGTGTTTTTATCCATGATAAAAAAGAGACCTATATCACAAAAAGGAGTCAGAAAAACAAAATATCCCCACCCACCCCCCCCCCCCCAAAAAAGAAAAAAATATTATTGAAAATATTCGTTATGGGTGCACCAAACGATGCACAAAATGACATATGTTTCAAACAATCAAAGAACAAAATGGGGTTTTTTTCAATCATGTACATTATGAGGGAATAGTCGACCATTTTTTTACCCTTTTTGGGGGCGTATTTTGGGTGTAAGGGTCCTCTAAAAGGCATGTTGTTATACATTTTTGAACTCTGTACATCATCCCGGTTCGTTTGACACCATTTTGAAGCATTTACCTCGTCGGATAAAAAAGGGCCCCTTTTCCCAAAAAAGGCGTCTGAAACGCAAAAAGCCCCCCAAATCGCGTCTTATTATATATATTCGTAATCTGCACACATCAATGAACAAAATGGCGTTTATTTCAATCATGTACCTTATGAGGTAATAGACGACCATTTTTGGCCCTTTTTGGGGCGTATTTTGGGTGTAAGGGTCCTCTAAAAGTCATGTTGTTTTACATTTTTGAACTCTGTACATCATCCCGGTTCGTTTGACACAATTTTCAAGTGTGTACCTCGTCTGTTGAAAAAGGGCCCTTTTTCCCAAAAGGCGTCTGAAACGCAAAAAGCACCCCAAAAACGCGTCTTATTATATATATTCGAAATCTGTACACATCATAGCACAAAATGGCGTTGGTTTCAATCATGTACCTTATGAGGTAATAGAAGGCCTTATGGGCCCTTTTTAGGGGCATCTGGTTCGGTAACGGCCCCCAAGTAGGGCGCCTTACGTAATGGTTCAAAACTCCAGACAAGTTTTCGCATATAATGGCGTTTAGTCTCATCATGTACGTTATGAGGTAATGGTTCTTTTTGGCCTTTTTTGGGGCCCAATGAGGCCCAAACGCCCCCAAGTTGACGCGTAAGACGCGGGTTTTGTAAAATCTCATATAAATCCGCATATATTCCAATAGTCAAAACATATGTACCTTATGAGGCAATAGAAACTGTCACTGGCTCTCCGTCTATAACTTGTTCACAGTATTCGTTTGCAGAGAACTCATTTTGCTTCAAACATTGTTTAATATAATGGCTATCTCTAGTCAAAATGAACCGGCGCGGCTTCAGAAATGGATGATATCTTCCATCTTCTTCTTTCTGGAGGATTTATTCCTGGAAAGGATTCCAAGGCTCTTTTCCATATATCTGACTGATAGTTTGCACGTTTGATGTGTTTATGAAGTGCGTCTTTACAAGGAGGGACAAAGGTGGATTCTATGGTTCCCCTTTTCGTGCAGAACAACGAATAGCGCTAATCGTTTACTTTTGTTATGCTTTCTCCTTCATAAAGTTTATACACAAACTCTTCTACACCATCCATTGTTTCGGGATTCACATCAAAAGTTTGTCCGAGTAGAGCAACTGACTCGATGCTCGAACAGAGTGGACTTTAAAACAATTATTTTTGCTGCAGCTATCTTTCCTTTTCCTTCAAAAGCGCTAACATGGATAACATCAAGATAATGCGTGCATCCCGAGAAGTGTGTTGCATGTTTCTGCCCCATAGCGTACTATGTAAGATTTTCATGTCTTCCAAATTTTCGCTTTTGAAGAGTGCCCGTTTGTAAGATAAGAGATTTCTTGAACAAAAATAGGCTACAAGGTTAGTTTTTAATTGCAGACAAATTACAAACAATGCTTATTTTTATTTGTACCTTATTTATGTATTTATTTATTATTTTTTTTATCGTTGTCATAATTACATTCATCAAGAAGAAACGGCACTAGCAAACATTTTGCTAAAACACTTAAAATCCATGAAGAAATCTCGTGCCTCGAAGAGCCTTGCTGAAGTCACAAAACTAACATGGCACATGTTAGGTTCTGCCACAAGTGCTCCTTGGACATCAGTGAACATCGGTGTAGTTAACCTTTTGGTTGATTGATGGCAAATGGAAGAGGATCAATATGGCGACATCCGTGTCGTCACAAATAATAACAGTCTTCATATCCCGCTCCTGTCGCGTGATTAGCATGAAGTATAATTCTAGTATGAGCTTCTTCTTGCTACGATAAAGGATCTGGTACGTTATAAATACAGTCTAGTGTACCGATAACATTCAGTTCCACAATTTTCGAAGAATTGTAGAATAGAAACAATGGATGGTGTAGAAGAGTTTGTGTGTAACATTTATGGAGGAGATAGCATATAACAAATAAAACGATTTGCGCTATTCGTTGTTCGTTGTTCTGCACGAAAAGGGGCACTATAGAACATACTTTTCTCCCACCTTGTAAGGACGCACTTCATATATACATCAACCGTGCAAACACTCAGTCTGATATAGGGAAATGAGCCATGGAATCCTTTTCAAAAATACCTCCTCCAGAGTTGCATGGATGGAAGATATCAACGATTTCAGAAGCTACGCCGATTCTTGAGATATGGTTGAGCATTGAACCAGCTCTAACTGATGTGCTGTAACTCTTAGCATGCAATTGTTCACGCCAATGTCTTCCATAGTCATGTTATTGATTGCGTAATTATCTTCGTCGTACCGACATGATACAAAATACAGACTTGTAAAAATTATGTCAGTACAAGAGAGGATGAGAACGAAGAAAAAAGACGTGATTGAAAATATATTATTTTATTTTATATTATACATTTCACGTATCGAAATATGCATATCCTTTTCTTACAAAATGTCTATGCTATAGGCTACTGCAGGGATTTTGACTAGAGATAGACATTATATAACAATGTTTGAAGCAAAATGAGTTCTCTGACAACACATATTGTGAACAGACTGGACTTCTTTATTTATTATTAATCTTATAAATAATTACGTTTGCGTCATTTCTTTTTGTAGCAACAATAATTACTAAATATTCATAAAAATGATAAATAACGGTATGATTTGGCATTATGCACTCGAACCTGAAAGCTGCATGCAGCAATCTGCATTTACTGTTTGTAGGGTTTCTATTTTTTATTTGACAGTTATATTGCCTTTATGTCTACTATTATATTGTGTCTTAATGTAATGGTATATTAATAGCTAAACAATGTACATGGACATGGTATAATTGTTGTAATGACAAATGTACAATGAATACAATTGTATGTATAAATATTAATTTATTTACTAATTATACATTTAGGGACCCACTTTTTGTCTATACCTACATATTCTTTATATTTCCCTGTAACAATGCTTTTGCTTGTGTAAGATACTCTCAGAATAATATTTTAAACGCTTAAACGCTATTCTTAAAGTAAGTAATTCGGCATTGAAGTGGGAAAGTGTGAAATAAAATATTGAGTGTCACCCGTTTTGACACATATATTTTTCAGGAATTCAACTATTTGCATAGCCATAATCGCCAAAAAAGTATATCATGTTATGTTTTATCCCAGAAAGGGGATTATTTTATATCTAATATACAACTAAAAACATATCCACTGGACAATTGTCTTTGCAAACGTTAATTTTCTTAAAAATATATAGCAGGAACCCATTTTTAGAAACTGACTGTACTTTTTTGTTTGAATTACATTTATCCTAATCCTGATTTGCTTTATTTGCGTTCAAGAGTGAAAAATAATGAATTAACTTTAATTAGAAGGAAATTTACAATGATATAGTACGTTTTTCTAGACTCGGGTGCCGCGCGCAGCTTTAGGTATTTTATTATTTACAGTGTATCTGTAATATTATGGCCAAATTCAAGATAGCCATTTTGTTGCCAACATCATTCACTATCATATTGAGCATTTGAATACAAGTTGACTAGAATTTTCATCAGGGTGGACACCTCCACGCCCCATGTGTCGTCTGTGCACCAGCCGACCAATTAAGTTTAGGATATTATGTGTTAATTAACTGTGTATTACATACATACAATCTTTGTTAAGCTAGCCTGATTGATAAGAGAACCGGTATTGGTTTATATTTTGGCCTACGAGAAAAAAAGAATCACACATTCCGTAGTGAGAATGAGAGGGAAGACATGATTTGTTTCATTCGCTTAGATACACATCTCGTAAACACCTTGTCACACTGCAGATTTAGTAGAGTACTTGCTGGTGCATCTTATGCATGTGGTTTGCCAGTCGGAAATGATTTTAAATGTTGTTTTTTTGCCAAAAGCAGTAATTGTTTAGTCCATATTCCACACTACGCGATGTGGCCTGCTGACTAGGGCACATGTGTTCATGATCAATTGCTTTGGTTGATTTATAAAAAGCACTGCTACACCCTACAGCTAGAGATTAGCATGCACTTGTGGCCCTGGAGATGTTTGCGTGGCTTCGTTAGCCAGGGTTACCCCGACTTGGGCTAAAAAATGAACACATTTGACACATTGCAAATCTACGACTGTACGTGGATAGCCCATTTTTGATTGGATTTTCATTCTTTTTTTATGGCTTTGTAACGCTATGCTGTTCAATAAAAGTATCACTTTTAATTGCTAGCATTATTGGCTGAAAAGTTATTCCTAGATTTACATGAAATATGTGCATAATCTGCATCGAAATTGTGTACGCTTTTTTTAATACTCTCTAGGCGTATGTCTTTTTTAGCCTCGGGCCTTTTTTTTGGTACACCTTACTTGCTACTGCTCGTATGGATAGATGAACATACATACGTTGCTAAATTCTAGATTTTTTACACAAAAAAGAAAAATTTATTCGCGAATCTTGGTCAGAGTGTGGGACTAGCATCCCTTATCGGATTTTGATGAATTCTTTTTAAATAGCATTGTTAAGTTAGTTTGTTTAAGAAAAGTATTGCTTTATATTTGTAGCATTGGTGGTTGATGTTTTATAATTTTTTTTCAACCGTATTTTATAACATTGGAATTAATTTTTCGCGTCGTGTAGCCTTCGACATTGAAATTGTAGCCTAGCTGTTTCGCAAGGGGTCAAGTACTGTTATACCCTAGTATGTGTGTTCCCTGCAGGCAAGTGCTTCTATTATGAATAGCGTCTTCTCTGTTTTTTAAACGTTTTCTATTACCTAAGCTTCGAAATATGTCGGCTGGACATGGTACATTCCTTTATAACTCAGTAGGCCTGTGTTTTTTTTTTCAGAATCAAGTATATTACTGCTATGTCACATGTTCATAATGCTTAATACTCTCTTTCTTGTGCTTATAGTTGTCTTGAACCATTTGTATCTACTAAAATAAATATTTTATACCTGGTCTAAAAACCTTGTCGTATACAACTGTACATTGTGAGATGTATTGTTTATTTTATTCTGTTCTTCTGCTCCTCCAGGTAAGACCAATTTATTTCAATATGGATACCAGCGAAGGAAGTCACGAGGTTGAATCTTCAAATAATGAAGAAGAGGAGGAGGGCTCTATTAGTATATTCTCAATGTCTACAGTTAGACGCTCGACAGGGAATGTAAGTATATAGGGATAGTGTTTTTATATCATGTTAATTTGAAAAGTGTTCATTTATTGAGTCGTGATAATTATCTCTGTTTTAGCATTCACAGTCAAACGACGACGAGAGCGTTTCCAGCCAAGAGGACATATCAGATATGGACCTGGATGATTTGGAAGTTGGAAATAATGAAGATTATGAATATCAAGAAGAAGAGGAGCATGAAGAAGTAGAAATTGACGATGATCCACTGAGGGACTTTGAAGTTGAAGAGTAGTGAGATTGATTCAATAATTCTTGTAAAATGTTTATGCAAATATTTGTCTTATTGCATTTAGTAAAACCTGTATACATCAATAAATACTGTTTTTTAAATATGGGGATATTCACTGTTCAGCCCTAGTCCCCTAGTTCAGGCCTAGTCATTAGAGGTGATGTATAATTATTTATATTAGGCATACCGATTTTATTATCGAATGTATATATTATTCACATTTTAAGTAATGATCTAGTCTAGGCCTAAAAATAGTCCACTTTACCATTCGGCAGCGGCAAATATGCAATTTTTATCAGTGTTTAAAGCAGTATTTATTTTTGGATTTTGTTTATTTCTTCTTTAATAGCTTTGAGCCTGTTTAAGAAAAGTATTGAGGGCGTGTTTATTTAGTATTATTACTGTTGGAAATAAAAATATATTTCTTGGACCCTGGGCCTGGTCATTAGAGTGATGTATAATTGGATGAGCGGAGCGAAGACTTCAATTTCACTGACCACCAAAAGATTTAACTCAGGTGATTTATGGTTTGATTGTTTGTTTGTTTGTTTTTGTTTTTTTGTTATTTTTGTCTGTTTGTTCGCTCTCTACCGGGCAAACGGCGTATCCGATCTTGATGAAAATTGGAGGGGACCTTCGAAATCTCTGAACTTATAGGTGTATTGTTTTTGGGTACAATCGAAGAAATATTTCTCGTGAATATCGTACTTATACGATTTTTTTTTTAGTGCGATATTTTCGTGTCATTTGGGCCGATTCTGACCAAACGGGTGGGGCTACAACGTATGGTATGGGGTGGTGGTGGTATGGTGATGTAGTACCTTTTGAAAGAAAAAGTTGAAAAAATGAGCCAGAATTTGTAGAAATAAAGCTGTTAATATAAGTTTTTTACGGTTTAGTGCGATATTTTCGTGCCATTTGGGCCAATTATGACCAAATGGATGGGGCTACAACGTTCATATTATTCATGGACATTAAGGTTATGGTGATGTAGTACCTTTTGAAAAAAAAAGTTGAAAAAGTTAGCCAGAGTCCATAGAAATAAATCTTTTAACATAAGTTTTTTACGGTAAGTAATAACAATTGACTAGTAACAATAGAAACTTGACAACAATCACCTACAATGCATAGGCAGCAAAGCAAAGCACTTGCAAAAGTAAAGATATCCCACGCAAACTAAAAACTTGAAAAAAGCTCATCCAGCAACGCGGCGGGACTTTAGCGATTTCCTAGTTATTTATATTAGGCATACCGATTTTATTATCGAATGTAACTTATATATTATTCACATTTTTCATTAATGATTTAATTAATAATAATAACCTAGTGGATATCGTATTTTTCCTTTTGGCAATGAAAAATTATATTTTTTAATATATTAGTAGTTGGCTGTGGGTTTTTCTCAATAGGCAAGGTTGCTCAATAGGGGTGTAATGTAATGGCCTACCGAAATTGTAATACAAATTAGTATATTATTTAAAAATTTAATTATAATGAAGGTGTGTCTTATGTCTCGGTAGCTCAATTGGCAGAGCTATGGCGCGTTAAGCCAGAGGTTCTGGGTTCGATCCCCAGTCGGGGCATACTTTTATTATAACTGCTATCATTGACTTATTATTAATTAACTACTTTCATTCCTCTACGCTGATAATTTTGAATGGTCACTAGTGGTGCGACCATTGATCTTTTGAGGTTACAAAAATATTTGCCCACCCCTACCAAAAAAAAGAGGGCTAGTTATTCCGCTGCTGATGATTGGATGAGCGTAGCGAGCGAAGCGAAGATTCCATTTCACTACACTGTAAAAAAAAAAACGGAATGTTTTTTTCTTTTTTTCTTGTTTTTTCTTTTTGTATTTTTGTCCGTCTGTTAGCACGATTCTGGCTAAACCGATACTCCAATTGAGATGAAATTTTCTAAAGGCCTATGAAATCTCTGAACTTAGAACTGCCACGTTTTTGAGCGCAAAACTTATTTTTCATTAAAATCGCAATTTTACGATTGTTTTCGATTTTTTAAACATTTCTTCGACTTATATCACCTACATTACATGCTTTATCCGATTGTAATGATATTTTCATTGAACCTTAATTTTATGAATTAAATTGGTGTGAAATTTGAGCGCGATCAGAAAATAAATTCTCATGAAAATCGCAATTTTATGCTTTTTTTCGTTTAAAAAAATTTTCTTCGACTTATAACACCTGCATGCTATATCCGATGTAATGATATTTTCACAGAACCCTAATTTTATGAATTTATACATTTGTGTGATATTTGAGCGCAATCGAAAAATAATTTCTGATGAAAATCGCTATTTTACGCCTTTTTTGTTTTAAAAAACATACGCTCATCTAACAACGCGCCTGAAAAAGCGTTTGCGAAGCTTCCTAGTAATATAATAACGTCCCAAGAACTTTATAGTGAGAATACGCGCTCTTTGTTATTGTTGTTTTGTGGGAAACTGTTAGCTCCGCCCTTTTTCTACTTTGTCTTTATCAGGGATTCAGAACAGTCAAAGAGTTACGTTAGCACGAGGAATTAAACACGGGAGGCCTAGACGTGCATACATTAGAAAATAATGGTTGTGATGTGCCTTGTTGCTAGGACTAATAATACAATGAGGTAACAAACCGGTCAAATACTACGACGTATATTAATGTGAGAAAAATGATTTTTACACAATTAATGCTTCTACTTCTCATTTCACGTCTAAATTGTCCATTATTAACATTTCATTTTTAATTATTGACTTAGCTTTGATGACTGAGGTTGGGACGCAACTCAGCTGTTGATGATTGCGCAGCTAAACGGTTAGTATAATATCATTACCAAATGCTGCGTGAACGTTGGTAGAAACCTTTTTCATTAATAACATCCAAACTTGATTGCAAAGAGTAAGCCTGAAAAAATCCTTGCGAAATTAGTTCAGAGATAGTAAAAGATTGTAAATCCAAAACATGGATTTCTATTCGTAAAATTCGTTGAGATACAGTATGCAAATTTGAGTAAAAAATCAAGACAGGACAGGACTTCTTACTTTCTTAAGGGATTACGTGAAGGGAACTCATTATTTTCTTGTTCTGTTTTAAGTTTTCACCCTCCGGCAGGTATATTAGGCCTTATACATATTTCTCGTACAGAGCCCCTTTCCATTCAAGTCTATTGTAATCAGGGTAGGGTCAAAACCTTGGAAGTCCATGAAAGTTGGCTGAATGAAAGAGTACCTTTGATAAAACAGCGAACTTTTATTTTTGTCGGGACATAACCTCACTATCGGCTATTATAAGTCGTTTTTTTGAGAATAGTGTAGCCAGTTACGCGAGTGCAAAATTGAATTTTGTGAATCGGTTTTCTGGATATAGTTTCTTAATACCTTTAGCTACAACTTCAATAAAAGGACAAGTAGATTTCTGAAATAACAGTTGGTGTACGATTTTTTTTGCCAGACGATACCAAACTTTAAAAAAATCGAATTTGTACCGTTTGACAAAATAAATCGTGCACTAACTGTTATTTCAGAAATCAATTTGTCTTTATAGTTGAAGTTGTAGCTAAAGGCGTTAAGAAACTATATCCAGAAAACCGATTCACAGAATTTAATTTTGCACTAGCGTAACTGGCTACACTTTTGTCAAAAAACGACATATAATGGCCGATAGTGAGGTAATGACCCCCCCCCCCAAAAAAAAAAAATAATAATCTGTTTTAAGTAAGGTCCTCTTTCATTCAGAAAACTTTTCAGCAATGTTTCTTCAACTTTCAAATTATCGGCCAGAGGTAGTACAATAATAACCTTAAGTTACCAATTGTTGGAGCGGGACTGTAAATAAAAAAAATTGCAATTTTGGTATAAATTTTAAATGTGGTGTGATCAAACGGGGCAATTTTTAAATTTAATCAAAGCCAAGTACGAGGATTGGTACCACCTATTTAGTACCGCAGGCCTATGCACACAACAATCTTGATCGATGGAACAATTGAGACATTTTTTACTCGAATCGTAGCGTTTTCATGTTAATTTGATTAAAAATCGTTCAGTCGTACACAATGCTGTTCAATTTGTTTCGTTGTATTTGCATTTCGTTATTTTGTCATATTTTATGAGACATGGATTCTTTCTGGGGAATAATTAATATATGGTTTTACTAAACTGCTGTTAAAAAATAAAATAAAAACACTTTCATATTCAGTCTACCCACTCAGTTACATAACTTAATTTCATTTTGTTATTGAAATGATTTGGATACGATCCGATTAATATCGTTCATATTGTGTTCTAAAGAGCTTATTTGAATAACTCAACAGGATGAACATAAAAATAAACAATCATATTTGAAAAACGAATGAACGCCGTTATTACAATACAACTGCATCCAACAATGAAAAATATCATAGAAATAATAAAAACACGCACACAAAAATTTCCTCCGAACCGGATTTGAACCAGTGACCTATGGATTACTGTGCGTTTGCCTTCTACAGTCCACCGCTCTACCAACTGAGCTATCGGAGGAGTTGGGGTATTTGGTGAAATGATCGTAATATATAAGCAGCAGCGCACGTTTGACACTCGTGGGCTAGCTAGGAGCTACTTCAGCAAATAGAAACGCTTGCTTGATCCAATCTTTGGTACGTTCCTAGGCCCATACCTATTGTTGTTATTAAACTTCTTTCATTCCTCTACGCTGATAAGTTATAATGGTCACTAGTCGTGCTGACCATTGATCTTTAGAGGTTACAAAAATATTTGCCCACCCCTACCTAAAACGAGGGCTAGTTATTCCACTGTTGATAATACATGATATAATAACGTCCGAAGATCTTTATAGTGAGCATACATATTATACATACATACAGCAAGAATAAACTGTTCTTGTTGTTTTGCGAAAAACTGATAGCCCCGCACTTTTTTCTACTTCGACTTTATCAGGCAAACAGAACAGTCAAAGAGTAACGTTAGCACGAGGAACTAAACACGGGAGGCCTATACGTGCCTACATTTAGGAAATAATGGTTTTCAATTATTGCGTTGATTTGTTGGACGGAATTGATCAGTCCAGAGGGCTAGCTCAGCTGCAGCGCGTACAAACCATTCGCAAACAATCAAGACATCAGCCTAGCAACGTGGGTTGCGTATGAAAGTATGAATTCAAATTAAAATATGAATAAAATAAAGATTCTGTATTTATGGCTGAAGTTCATTTTTTTCAATTCAATTTCAATTGATGAAGTTGTTCATTTTATTTCTAATCATGACTATCTTTAAGATAGAAGTTGGAAGTTAGAACGTTACTTCACCGCCACATAAATTAATATTCCATGACGGAACCGTGATATAAACCATGATTATTTAGTATTTGAAGCAGGGATAAACGAAATGGATCAACGAGCCACTTACTGATTTTCTTAGTAAATCAAAAAATTAATATATAGCTTTATCCTGCTTAAACATTCGATCTGATTACATTTTGTTTTACACACTTGAAAGCATAACAAGCCCTACACTTTTTGAAACCACCTTAAAAACATCTTTGATTACATTTTTTCCGGTGAGAAGCCTGACCAGGGTGCAATTCATGCCCCTCATCAGGTATCTAACTAGGTATGTTGCGGATAGGACAATTGTGAAGGGATGTCCGAGGGCGGTTTAAAATGACTCAAGCCCTTGCATTCGCATTAACGACTGAGGAAAACCTCGGAAAACACCTTCAGTCATGATTGCCGGTCACGTCGGGATTTGAACCTGGGACGCCGAGCCAACACTGTATAATCGGACTCCCTCCGTGTGACTGTAACATAAGCCCTACAGTCCATTTTGATGAATAATATCTTCCCTCAAATGAAGATGGATTCACTTTTCTGTCCATCAGTCTGTGCATGTGTCGACCTCGTGTAACGCGGTAAAAACCGAATACGACCTTGGATTGGATGACACGCGTTTTTGTTGAAAATGCCATTCATCAAGGATGATACAGAATACTTGTACTCAGAAGAACTCACAAGAATACAGAATACTCACTGCTTTTACTGTCCCTTGAGATCAGGGTTACCAAGCTTACATTGTTGAAAGAAGATTTTTCCGTACGTTTCGCAATCTTATTTTGGGGACTCCATACCCATGTTTGTGTTATTGTAATGGTGATACAGATGTTTAGAAATTCCCCATATGCTTTGAACCCTTTTTGGGGGTAACTGGGTTATTGAGGTGCAGGGTAATTGGGATGGGAATGTCCATACGCTCAATCCGAGTTGTTCATATGTAGTTATTCTATTTGTGCACAATTGAAATTTATATTTCTCGTTGGAAACCTGCCCAGGGTGTAATGCATGCTCTTCACAGGTGTCTAACTAGGTATATTGGAGTTAGGACAATTGTTAGGGGATGTCCGATTGCTGTTTTAGAGAACTGAGGGCAACCTCAGAAAAGTTCTCAGTGAGGATTGTCGATCTCGATGGAATTTGCACCCGAGACCTCCAAATCAGAGTCGCGCGCTATGCTTCAACCAACAATGTCAGTCAGTATGTAAGATGGAATGGAATCCAGAACCTCGAGTGAAAAGCACTCTGCGTAGTTCCTGTGACCCTGATACGATTCGTCGTGAAATGCGTAGTGGTGGCAGTGGCGGATCTAGGACATAATCATGGGGGGGGCGATTTGCGTGTGCATGTACAATCGTGGGAAAGGGACTAAGCGCGGACGCACGGGGGGTAGGGGGGCGGAGCCCCCCATTAATTGCGCCGCAGGCGAAAATTTTCAAAATCAGGTTTTTAGAGTGCATTTGGTGCGTTTTAGAAAAAAGTGGTGGGCGGAATGCAATACGGAAACAATGTAGTTTGTGTGCACCAATTTGTTTTGTCGTCATTTTGAGCTTACAATTTACAGCATTGGCCTAGATTGCAACATTATTATAAACGTTTGATCTTATTTTCAATTCATCATTTTATTTATTTATTAAACGTCTATCCTATTTAATTAAAAAACGATTCACATAGGAGGGTCGACAACTTAATAAATCGAAGTACACTGATGCAGACACATTTCAGAGGCAAACTGATTATTTCTGACAACATAAAGGAAAGTTGATTTTTATTGGGAGTTTTAAATAAATAGCGCCGCAGGCGAAAATTTTGAAAATCAGGTTTTTAGAGTGCATTTGGTGCGTGCACAATAAAATCCTTTTTTTAATTTTTAAAGAATCATGGGGGGGCGATCGCCCCACCGCCCCCCCTGTATCCGCCACTGAGTGGTGGAGCGCGCAGTGGCACCCATAGCGAAATTAAAACTGGGTGTGATTGAGCATGTACGTTGGATAGCCTTCTCGAACAGGTGTTTTAATACTTTGACTTGTCTAGGATAGTATTGTCCCTTTTTATTTAATATATTTTTTGTTGGAATCCTACCCAGGGTGCTATTCGCCACTCCCTCTTCAGGTGTCTCTAAACTAGTTATATTACAATGACAATTAAGGACAGTAAGGACAATATTGTGCAAGAAAAAACTTCATTATTATATGGGATTTTGACTTATGATATATTATTATATCACACTTGTGGGGTACATCCCTGTTGATGACAAATAATAAATAATAATAATTGATGGACTTAACAGCTGAGCTGATTGAATGAAAGTTATGTTTTGTTGTGATCCAGGGCTTTGGGTTTAGCCCCTATAATGCCCAAAGCCCAAAGCCCAGGGCCTAGACCTCTATATATCTTATATTTATAGATAATACAATTTAAATACATTTTGAAACAATAAACTACTTAGCATTTTCATGACGGCCTAGGCCTACCTACCCGCCGCCCTAGATATTTGACATCTTTTGTGAGGTACTCGTAGGTCCTAGTCATACTGCAAGGCAACATGCCTGCCTTAAACTTATAAGTTTTTATTTTTGCAGCAGGGTTTTTTCTCATTTTTTCCTGTTATTTTTTACATAAATTTTGGAGTGTCTCTACATTTTAAGTGTAATCTATGTAACATTAATTTATAGTAGAAAGTTTAGGGGTATGTTCTCAGGTATTTCTTGTGTTATTTATGTTTTGTGTAATGTTTACAACTGTAAAATAAAGTATTTGTTTTTTTTAACCATACTACAGTTATTCCTTCAAGACTGTTTTAACTGCAGTCGGACTCTGTAAACTACGTTTTACAGCAAAATCTGCGATCAAAAAACTCTTAAAATAAACGTGAAGTGGCCCATTTTAGTAAATTTCAACCGAATTTATGTAATGACGAAGCATACAGGCAAACATATTCGTTTTACCAAGCTGACTGTCGAATTGTATAAGTGTATGTGTATATTTACTACGAAAATTCTGGGATAAATATATCACTTACGTTCAGTCCCCACCCCCGGGCCAAACTGGGGGAGAGGGGGGGAGCGGGGCATTTCCCCCTGCCCCCCACCATGGTCCCAACGTTACTGCTTGCATTCGCATTACCAACTGATGAAGCCCTCGGAAAAACCTTCAGTCAGGATTGTCGGTCTCTACTGGCTTTGAATCCGGGACCTCCCGAGGCTTGGGTGCGATTTAAACACCACGCTGATTGTGTCGCCGAGCTCAGTAAACTGGCTTCTAATATCAAAAGAAATTGAATTACAAAAGGATACGCCTTTGTACAAAAATGACTTTCTTATGATTTAGAAATTAATCTTGGAACTTGCAATGAGTACATTTAAAGAGAATTTCTATCACGATCAACACTTAGAAAAAATATTGGGTGGAAACCTAAACAACAATACAAACCCTTTCAATACTTTGCACCAGCACGCTATACTTCATCCTTTCCTCAATCGTGAAACAATCAGATTGGAAATCTTGGCTCAAGGGAATTGAATCAAACAGATGGTCATTCTATTCTGGAGTACAACATATTCGGTAAATGGTCTTACTGCCCAAACAACTAAGCAATAATCAATAACGGAATTAATATAAGAATCTACAAGTATTTTGAACCTCAACATTCTCTCTGTTACAAACCTCTTCATTCTACTTATATTCCAAATTGTTGATGATACTTAATTACATTTATATTCATAATGTTTCTTAAAATTTAAATTACAATCTAAGAAAACTCCAAAATATTTAAATTCATACACTCTAGAAATAAACATACCATTACAATCTAACGTCAAATGAATATCATTCAAGCTACTATCATGAGCCTTATGAAAAATCATCAAATTTGTTTTACTTTAATTTATATCAAGTTCCTGAGTTTTATACCAAGCATCCATCCTCTTAGAACTTCTTGAAGACGTCTTAATGGGTTTAATGTTATTGCAAGCTACCACATGGGGTTTTGAATTACGTGTTACAATTACCAAAATACCAACAATGGCTTAAAAATCTCACTTCTGCTCTATTTCCCACATTATAAAGTACAGCCCGCTTCGCAACGAGTGGGACCGAACAAACCATCGTGCGGGCGCTAGGAGACAGGGCCTTAGTAGAGTTAGTCCTTTGCATAATGGGAATGTGGGTATAAAATTTGGGGCAAAGGTTGACCTATATCACTAGAAAGGTCTTGAAGAGCCGATTTCGAATATCCATGATAGACCAGCGGCAGCGGCAGCTTTCTACCCAAAATTCAAGGTTAAGGGTCAAATTAACACTATTTTGATAAATTAATTTTTCATTGTTGCGATTTTTTTCTTTTTTCTTTTAATAGATTTAAGAATAAGATACATTGTCAAAAATCATGAAATATAGTAAAATTTAATATTTGACCTTTTATGACCCAAAATTAGGACACAATTGCCAATTTTGTACAATATTGCATTTTCTTCTACATTGTAGTGACGTTTCATGTTCACATCAATTTTTATCACATGCAATAGTATCACACACATGTATTTGAGTGTAAGATCTGATTAAAAGCATGGCCAAGGTCATTGGGTCAGTCGTGGAAAGGTCAAATATGCATGAAAATGTCGAAAATATCGAGTGGGTACTCTAAAGAAAGGAATTTTCAGTTAGATTGCTACGACAAATGTGATATTGTTTAAAATAGTAATATATCAACGTAAACCTTCAAACTAGATAGTTTAAAACTAGACATTTGAACTTTTATGACCCAAAACTTTGTCACAAAAATTTTTATTTAAAAAATGTTACAATTTCTCAGATGTTTTGCTTACTATTCATGTTCACATTCATTTTTATGAAATACATTAGTATATCACACATGTCTTTTGGTGTGTGCTCGATCATAAGCATTGCCAAGATTAATTGTAATGACAACGGACAGAGTAGAAGAAATCACATGATTCACTAATATTTTATGCATTAAGAAGCTGTCCCAGAGCGCACGCATAAGGACCCCAAATAACCCATCCATGTTAGTAGCTTTCAAGTTCCCACTGACACCACTCTGATAGTTGCCGTATTGACCTGCGTAATACAGCTAGGCATTGAAACACGTCACGATAGAGCTGCTTGATTAGATTAAAGATGCGATGCGTCATCAATATTTGTACGTACACCAATGTCCGGGGTATCAACAAAGATCTGGTCGAGATCATTGTTACTGCTTGTTACCAACATGAGGTCCTCGTTGGCCTACAGGATTTAGTTGTGAAGCAATGTAGACGTAAAGTTAATAATTCGAATTCCTTTCCGAGTCCCTGGAGATTTAGCCATCACTATCCGAATCATCAAACAGAACACATTATACTGATGTTACCAAAATTGCGAGCTCTCTTGGACGAGATATGTGCAGAGCTCTGCCGGGACTCCATGCTTTGACAGGCTGTGACACTGTCAGTTCATTTACTGGTCGTGGAAAAAAGCTGGCTCTTAAAAACGCTTCGCAAGAACATTGACTTTAGTGAACATTTAAGTCAACTGGGCCATGATTGGACACTTAGACAAGAACTCCTAAACAAAATCGAAGCATTTGTCTGCAAACTTTACGCGTTAACGACTAACATAACTAGCGTAAATCAGCTCCGCTACGAACTGTTCAGAAGTAAGTGTGGTGAAGTTGACTCTGAGCGTTTACCACCTTGTCAAGACTGTTTGTCTGCACAAGTTTCGAGGGCAAATCATCAAGCTGCAGTTTGGTACAGATGTCTCAAACCACGTCCATCCGTTCCCGATCCAACATCCCACGGATGGAGGAGGAATGAGGATGGTGATCTTACAGTGGAGTGGATGGTAGGACGTCCAGCACCATTGGCAGATGGCAGTGATGGAACTGTTGGCATGCAATTGTCCAAGAGTCTGCGTGCTGCCGAACTGTGAGTGTCTCACAAACAAACTTACTTGCACAAACGCTTGTAAATTAAAAGATTGCACAAATTTTCAACCAAATGAGGAGAGCGGTGATGAAAGATTTGATGATTCGGATAGTGATGGCTAAATCTCCACGGACTCGGAAAGGAATTCGAATTATTAACTTTACGTCTACATTGCTTCACAACTAAATCCTGTAGGCCAACGAGGACCTCAAGTTGGTAACAAGCAGTAACAATGATCTCGACCAGATCTTTGTTGATACCCCGGACATTGGTGTACGTACAAATATTGATGACGCATCGCATCTTTAATCTAATCAAGCAGCTCTATCGTGACGTGTTTCAATGCCTAGCTGTATTACGCAGGTCAATACGGCAACTATCAGAGTGGTGTCAGTGGGAACTTGAAAGCTACTAACATGGATGGGTTATTTGGGGTCCTTATGCGTGCGCTCTGGGACAGCTTCTTAATGCATAAAATATTAGTGAATCATGTGATTTCTTCTACTCTGTCCGTTGTTATTACAATTAATCTTGGCAATGCTTATGATCGAGCACACACCAAAAGACATGTGTGAGATACTAATGTATTTCATAAAAATGAATGTGAACATGAATTGTAAGCAAAACATCTGAGAAATTGTAACATTTTTTAAATAAAAAATTTTGTGACAAAGTTTTGGGTCATAAAAGTTCAAATGTCAAGTTTTAAACTATCTAGTTTGAAGGTTTACGTTGATATATTACTATTTTAAACAATATCACATTTGTCGTAGCAATCTAACTGAAAATTCCTTTCTTTAGAGTACCCACTCGATATTTTCGACATTTTCATGCATATTTGACCTTTCCACGACTGACCCAATGACCTTGGCCATGCTTTTAATCAGATCTTACACCCAAATACATGTGTGTGATACTATTGCATGTGATAAAAATTGATGTGAACATGAAACGTCACCAAAATGTAGAAGAAAATGCAATATTGTACAAAATTGGCAATTGTGTCCTAATTTTGGGTCATAAAAGGTCAAATATTAAATTTTACTATATTTCATGATTTTTGACAATGTATCTTATTCTTAATCCTATTAAAAGAAAAAAAAAAAAAATCGCAACAATGAAAATTAATTTATCAAAATAGTGTTAATTTGACCCTTAACCTTGAATTTTGGGTAGAAAGCTGCCGCTGCCGCTGGTCTATCATGATATTCGAAATCGGCTCTTCAAGACCTTTCTAGTGATATAGGTCAACCTTTGCCCCAAATTTTATACCACATTCCCATTATGCAAAGCACTGAGTAGAGTAGATCTTTTTTCATTTAGACTAATACATGGTACAAGTATACACCTCTTCATGAAGAGGGAGTGAATAGTTAGTTCCTAAGGCTAAAACATGTTATAAAATGAATAATAAAATAGAATGTATTTTCATGTGAATCAAGATATATGTATACTAGTATGGTATACTAGTATTGAGAATTGAAGTTGTTTGAATTGATTAATTGAGTTTTGAAATTAAAAAATGAAATGAGTAATTGGTATGATATGATACAATACGATGTAATTTAGGATGAATAATAATATAAAACGCTAGCATATGGTATGATAATGATTATGAAAAGGAATTAGTATTGAATTTAAAAAAATACGTGTAGGGCCTAAAGTACGAATCTATAAGGGACAGTTCGTAGTTGAAGACAAGGTCAATTTATAAATTTACTATATATAAAATGAATAAACAAATAGAATGTGTATTTCATGTGAATCAAGTAATATGTATTACTTGTATGGTATACTAGTATTGAAAATTGAAGTTGTTTGAATTGGTTAATTGAGTAATGAAATGAAAAAATGAAATGAGTAATTGGTATGATATATGACAATACGATGTTAATTAGGATGTACACTAATATAAAACGCTAGCATATGGTATGATATGATTATGTATTAATGTTTTATGATTATTAGGTATTAGTATTGAATTTAAAATATACGTGTAGGGCCTATAGTATTGATCTATAAGGGACAGTTTATAGTGGAGGAGAAGGTAAATTTATAAATTTACTAAATATAAAATGAAAAATCAAATAGAATGAGAATTTCATGTGAAATAAGTTATATGTATAGTCCTATTATTATTATGGTATACTAGTACCGGTTTTGAGAATTGAAGTTGTTTGAATTGAATAATTGAGTATTGAAATGGAAAAAAAAATTAAATGAGTTATAGGTAGCCTATGATATAATGATTATGAAAGGTATTATTTTTATTATAGCTTATAGTAAGGATCTATAAGGGACAGTTTGAGGGAGGACAAGGGTTAATCCGTTAGGAATTCATTTATCGAGTAAAATGCTCTTTCTACTAGAAATGCTTTTAATTTGCTAATAAATGTAGTATGTACTTTGATGTCTCTGATGTGTTTTGGCAGTTTATTGTATATGGAGAGGCAGGTGTATATAGGTCCTTTGGAATATTGCGAGGTTTTATGATGGGGGACATGAATGTTAGAAATTGCACGGGTGTTATATGGATGGATGGATGAGTTTTTTGGGAAGTATTCGGAATGTGTACGTACAAAAATAGCGGAAAGTTGTATAAGGGTACTTACCAGGGTAAGAATGTTTAATTTGGGGAAGATTTTACGGCAGGATCTCTGCCATGAGGATCCTGTGATGATGCGTATAGCTCGTTTTTTGGAGTAAAAAGACACGATTAGCTTGTGATGACATACCCCAGAATTGAAGACCGTATGAGATGTGCGAGTGGATGTGTGCATTATATATTAATTTCAATATGTGGTTGCTAACAATTGGCTTCATCCTCCTGAGCATAAAACATCCACTATTTATTTTGGAGCAAACTCTTTCGATATGAGCAGACCAATCAAGGGTGTCCGAGAGTGTAATGCCAAGAAATTTCACTGTGTCAGCTCGTGTAATGTTTTTTCCATCAATGCGAATTAGGGGACTACTCTGAGGGGGGCTTGAGGTGGAGTGAAAGTTAAGGTACACAATTTTGGTTGGTTGAAGGGAGAGAAGGTTATTTTTACAGTATTCCGACATTGCGTTCGCTTGGGTATTTGAGTTATGTATGAGTTCTGCAAGCCCATCTCTGGTTGCAGTCTCGTGAGGCCAGGTCAAGCGGTCCGCTGCGAAACGTGTAGCACAACCGTCGGTCACAGGGGCTTAGAAGGCGAAAAAAGGTTCAGGGGTTTAGGAGACAGGGCCTTAGAATACCGCGCCCTGGGGCATGCCCGGGTCCAAGCGCGGAGACCGCTGCGGGGTCTAGGGGAGTTTGCATGGGAGTTACCCAAAGACAGAGCCTGGGGTGACTTGGAATGGGACTGGGGAACCCCCAAGTCATGGAGGGGACGCAGCGGCCGGCGCTTGAGGTGTCTGTTCAAAGTCTCTGGGCATAACTCCCAGAGATCCCTGGAACTAGTATCCGAGCCGAGTCCCGTCAGGGGTGTAACCACAATATAATCGGTTGCGACACTAACAATGTGATAGCTCAAAAAAGGTATATGTGGTCCAAAAAGGTTACATATGAGCATAAGCTCGAAAGGTATCTTGACAGAGAATCAGAATGACCCAAGAACTTGAACTTGAATTTGCGCTTCTAATTGGTGGTGCGCCTGACGAGCTTCCGAGTTTGGAGCCCTTCTCACTATGCCACACGCGTGAAGGCCTCCACTTGAATAAATGTTCCGGGATTTATGGGCTGGGCTGCAGTCAGCTGGCTGCAAATTTTCATTACAATTTAAACGAATGTGCGAAAGTATTATCAAAATTGTGCTCGCAATTTAATTTTGGTCATCAACCTAGAACATTTACTATGCAGGCAATTGTAGTTTAGTACAACCAAGATTGCAATTGGCTCGGTACACTGAATAACTGCAGTCCCCGAACGGGGTTACAACCCTTCATAATAGGCATACTGCAAGGACTGCTTCAGAGAAGTGTAGTTTTACTGTTGCCCACTGCGCGCGCAGCCCCCGTGCATTTATCTATCTAGCTAGCTAGCCTACCTAGCACCAGCCAGGAAAAAGAACAAAATGTTTCCTCTGGTATCAGGGATCCAGAAAGAGGTAAGACTGTACCCTCAACTTCTGTTGTGCACTAACTAGCTGTCACTGTCAGAGAGGCTCTTTAGACATACCTCGGCCCACACGTATTTTCTTCTCAGAGAGCGTACTCTCACTGTTGCACACAAGTAAAAAACACGAAACTCCAGTCGCAGATTAAGCTTGGAGCAAACTTCGAATGCAGACTAGAAATAGCCTACATGAAAGGCGTTGTTGGTCGCATGCCTCACGTTGGACGCACCTCCGCCCTTCTTTACCCATGCCAACAACATATGACTAACATACAGACATAGGCAAAATACTCACATTTGGAGTATTTGAAATACAAAATACAAGATAGTATCTTAAGATACTTTCAGAAAAAATATATTTTAAAATACAGTGAAAATAGACTGACAAATTAAAAGAAAATAACGATGTTATTGTAATTATATTTTTTATAATAGCACAGATAATTCAACACACATAGTTATCACATTTTTTTACCAACATTATCACATTTTTTTTCCAAAATCGCAAGGAACTCTTAGGCCATCAAATTCCAACTCGCAACCTTCTCGGTTTGGCCGTACTACGGGGAGATTTACTGCCTGAAACTAATATCGAGCTCTGGGTCGTCGTCGGGGAACTTTCCCCTTCCTTTTGACTACCTCCCCGACGGCGACGACAATGACAACACGGACGATATGACACAGACGGAGACGACCACGACGTGGGGGAACCTCTGCCCTCCCCATACGCTTGTGGCTGGTTTTGACCAGCACAGGCCTGTCCACCCCTTGTCCCCCCGCGTCATCCCTTACGTCCCTCCCTTCGTCTCGATTAGCCAAGTTGCATAAATATGAGACGTTAAGCAATATCCAATCAAAAGCAAGGAACTCTTAAATCCCTAATTTGAAGGAATGTTCATCATTTAAAAATTATTGTATTACCCCCAAAAATTCAGGGACTTTTTCACCAATTATAAATTAGTAGGTAGAGATACGAAAGTTTGAAACAAATTATAAATCTGAACAAAGGATTTTAATTTAAAATGTTAGACCCTACTGTAACGGGTGCTGGCTTTAGGTAAAACAAGTGGTTTGAAATTTTTGTCGGATAGCTGATGCCTTCGTAGGCTGCTTATTAGGGATGCAAATGAAAACAGGCATTCAACAAGAGCAGAAAATGACAAGCTAATATTAAATCGACGAAAGGGCAAGAGTCCAACATAGAAAGATATTTCCAACAATCACTCATGAAGTGCGAGACTTGAAGCTCAATAACTTCACTGATTTTGTTAGTTCGGACAGTTTTCATGACAATGGCGAGTTCAGTCATGTTTGTGGCATTCAGTAGTTCTCTAGCTAGTATGTATACTACTCCAGTATTGACCACGAGGCCGTTGTCGTTGGACTTCGATGACCCAACATTTTCTTCCATTTTCAGTAAACCAAACAGCACCTCTAGCCTTTTCTTGAGGATGATAATCAAACTCATTGTCTACTAAATTCTCATAGAAAAAAAGTGAAAAAACGCATAATCACATATTTTATCGTTGACTCGTTGGTCCTTGGATTGTAATAATGACTGGTGGTCTACAAGGGAGTGAGTATTCACGCCCACGCGGAATAGAAGAAACCATTTTTTTTACACTGTAGCCTGTGGTATCAGGGATCCAGAAAGTCGTAAGAATGAACCCTCACCTTCTATTGTGCACTATAAGTACGTGCGGAGTTCTTTTGTATGTCACCTAATTGAATTCTATACAATTTCAGATTCTGAGGAGCAACACGCCCGATGATTGACAATAGGGACTAGGATGTCATAAAAATATTTATTATAATGGATGAATTGTTATCCATATTTACAATTTCTAATCGAACAAAGGAACTAAAAGGATGATGCGGGGACAAGGGGTGACAGGCCTGTGCTGGTCAGAAACAGCAGCCACAAGCGTATGGGGAGGGCAGGGGTTCCCCACGTCGTGGTCGTCTCCGTCTGTGTCATCATCCGCCCGTGTTGTGTGCATTGTCGTCGCCGTCGGGGAGGTAGTCAAAGGGAAGGGGACAGTTCCCCGACGACGACCCAGAGTTCGCCATTAGTTTCAAGGAGAAAAACTCCCCTAATCACGGGCCAAACCACGACAAGGTTGCGAGTTGGAATTTGATGGCCCATTTTTTTATATATATATATAAAGTAATAAATAAATTTATACAATACAATCATTAACTCTTGAAATCACTATTAAAATAAAATAAAAATTCTGTTACAAAAATGTATGATTTTTTTGTAAGTTAAATCCGCTTTGAATGAAGAAAATCGGACATCATTTACGGTTTTTGTGTATTTTATTTATTTCATTTTGTATATTGACAAAATACTTGAAAACCGTAAATGATGCCCGATTTTTTTCATTCAAAGTGAATATAACTTACAAAAAAATCACACATTTTTGTAATAGCATTTGATTTTGATTTTAATTATTATTTCAAGAGTTAATTATTGTATTGGATAAACTTATTTATTACTTTATTAATTCAATATTTTAACGACATTTTAGTCTTGTCATATTGTCAATCATCGGGCGTGTTGCTCCATGGAATCTGAAATTGTACAGAATTCAATTAGCTGACATACAAAGATCTCTGCTCTCGAAGAGAACAATGTGTCCAACCCAACTCGCAAGTAAACATATAATAGCTAGCTGTCATAGAGGCTCCCTTGACATAGCTCGGCCCACACGTATTTTTTGAGAGCGTACTATGACCGTTGCACACAAGTAAAAAACACAAAACACCAGTCGCAGATTTACCTTGGATCAAACGTCGAATGCAGGCTAGAAATAGCCTACATGAAAGACGTTTCTCGATTTGGTTAGTCGGGTAACACTCCCGTAGGTGGAATTGTTAATATTTAATACAATTCAGAAATTAAAAAATCCATACTTATACATGCAGTACTGTTCCATCCATTCATATCTATAATGCAACTACAATTTAGAAGTTAAATAGTTACCGTCTCGGTGGTCTAGTATGTTAGCATTAAGCTTAAGCGCCTGCCCGGAATGTGGGAAACTCGGGTTCGAACACCGATCGGGATGGATATTTTAATTTCTGAATTGTATTAAATATTATGAAAGACAGAAAGACATTGTAGGTGGCATGCCTAACATTGGACGCACCTCCGCCCTTCAACAACATACAACTAACGTACAGGCATGGGCAAAATACTCACATTTGGATTATTTGAAATAAAAAATACAAGATAGTATCTTAAGATACTTTCAGAAAATATTTATTTTATAATACATTGAAAATAAACTGACAAATTAAAATTTAATCAGGATGTTATTGTAAATTATTTTCTTATAAATAGCATAGATAACTCACCACACATAGTAATCCCATTTTTTACCAAAATCGCAAGGAACTCTTAAATCCCTAATTTTAAGGGCATGTTCATCATTTTAAAATACAACTCTATTTGCATTACCCGGCTTCTTCTTCTTTTCATATGCCCGCATTTTTATCTAACAGGGCCATTATGTATTTTCTGGTTTTCCAGTAGAGACAGGCTTCTTTTTCCTTATAGTTCATGCCAAGTGGAAGGGCATCAATTTCGTCTTTAAGACTTGAACATCTCATCAGACGCTCTCTGTTCTGTTCCTCCCACATAGACTGCAAGTACTACTATACTTGCTCCATCGAAAGAATGCAGATTCTTGGTAGTGGTGGGGGTAGACTGAATTCGCGGTCAATGCAATGTCGCTTTGGTGTATGAAAGAGAAATATCTTTTGCCAACGCAATCAAAAATTATCTGTGCTAGATCAGAGAGTTCCTCCGTGTGCTAGATCCACGCTGAGCTCGCGTGAATAGAGTTGACAAAATTGTTATGTTGGGAAAACAATTTCGAGCCACCTGCATGCTTTCGTTGGGACCACTATATAAGTGATTCCACAGGTGCTTTCCAAGCAGATCATGTCCTGTTTGAAGTCTAGACTGTGCAGTAGCTCCTCGTCTATTTCCATGATGTTTGGAACTTCCCCTTCCCTTTGACTACGAATAATCTTAACTTTTAAAGCGCCCTAAAACTACTAATACTAAAACTAATACTTTGACATTTCCACTAGTTATCTTTTGCCATGCTCTCCCTTTGCCTTTATCAATTCACTCTTTTTGCACTCTCCTCTGGGTTGCGGTGCTAAGATGTGCCTTTATTGATAAATGTGACATAATCTTGAATATACTTGGAGCATTTTGCTGCCTCTCTTTGCCAGGTAATCTGCATTCTCATTACCGACTGTACACTTCATAATAGCTTGAATTGTTTGTCCTGTTTCAATTACACCAGGTACAAGTTTGTCACAAAAACCCGTTTTTCTGTCCTGGTGTAAATGTACCTGTCACAACCCAGAAACGTTTTTTGTCCTGTTGTAAGTTACCACTACTGCGACTGGAGTAAGAATTTTACACCTGCTTCTTTAGCAGGAGTGGTTGTAAAACGACAAAATATTGCGCCATTTTTTAAGTTTGTAGTGGCTTGGTTGTTGTAGTGAGGAGCTAAGAAAGAAGCTAGAAGTTAAAATGGAAAAAGCCGGGCTGAGCAATATCTTTGACAGTGAGTATATGAATCTTCACGGCCTTTCTTAAAAGGGACAATGACAATTAATCAACCGTGCAAAAACCTTAGCCCAGGGCCGACGTAACCTCAAACTAGGATAGGTCTGCTTGAAAGACGTTTAGCAATATTATGCACAGCAATGTACTAGAAACCTATTATCTAGGCCAAAATATTGAAAAATATAGTTAGGCCCAAAGCTTATTAGCCTATCATCGTGTGGTATTTTGGCTCTAGGCCTTCGTTGCCTCGTCAAATGTCAAAACTGGGTGCAAGTAAGTTTGTTTGTCCTACTGAGGGAAACGTGTACTTATTACTCCCATTTCCGTTTTTATGACGTATATCCGGATGATTCCAGGAGTACATATTATGTGAACCTGGTACAGGACAAACAAACAAACCTAATGTGCTGGAATCCATTGCAGCACTACTTTACTCTGGCATAATTAAAATAGCCTTAGCAGCAAGGCTAAGATTATAATCCTCTGGTATCAGGGTTGAAGAAAGTAGAAAGAGCGTTCGTTGACTCACCGTTTGGTTTGTACAAACAATGTACAAGTTAAGTGTGTGTGCAGAGGGCTGACTAGACCTCATACATAGGCCCAGAGGTTTTGTTTATAACTAGGCCGCTTCGCGAACGCTTTTTTCAGTCGCGTTGATGGATGAGCTTTCGTGGTTGATTATTTTTGTCCAATAATTACTATTTCGTGTCGTCATTGTTGTCGTTATTGTCATTGTCTTCATTGTCTTAATAATGAAGACAATGACAATAACGACGAGCAAGCAAGAGCCAACCATGTTTGCCTACAACTAGGCCGCTTCGCTAATGCTTTTTCCAGTCGCGTTGATGGACGAGCTTTTTTAATTGACTATTTCTGTCCAAATGAGTATACTAAGTTTTTTGTATGAGTTACTTCTTCAAGGTCAATTGCAAAATTATTTTTGTTCTATTAGGATTTTTTTTATAAAGAAGTATTAATTGCAATGTCAATATGTTTATAAAATCTTGAGGCGGCTCAGTCTTAACTCGGCTATTCTTAGCTCGCCTACATCAATTAGTAGTGGTATTTCAGGTGTAATGCCCGCTTCCAAGAACCACTTATCTACCCTTAATTGGACGTAGGAGGGGTTTTCTTGACTCGCCTACGCCAATGGCAGCGAGCCTTTCTAATGGTTATGCGACCTGACCAGCAAGTTTGAATTATTCCGAAATTTAACGTTGATATGGCACTTCCCAGACAGAATTTCGGCCTCCAATACGACACATCTCTCTTCGCAGCTCAACTGTATGCGCACTGTATGAGTGAATGAAGGCTGCAGTTTTTAATGTAATTTTACCTATTTTAAAGTTATTTAATGTGTTTCTTTTATATCGTTGTCTGTTGCCCTATCTTTCTCGACAAGCGATTATTGTCAAAAGCATTTTAAGCTTAATATGTAGGCTATGTTAATAATAAAAATGTAAATATGTGTGTACAATATATTTAAACTCAATATAACCCAATTGTTATTTGAATAATCAGAGTATAAAAATTTAATTTTATATCCCTTTATCAAATATCTCATCTGCGTTTCCATCGTCTATGTTCGCTGTACCAATAAATATTTTCATTAAATTTACTTATTTTAATCTTGACGTGAGTACATCTAGCTTACTTCTTCAAGTCAAGGCGTAAGTCACAATAAGAAAACATTTAAGATGATATTTCTTGTATGGATATACCATTGCACTTGAAGACAACCTTGCATTAAATAAAAAATATATTAAAAAGGCACAAAGTGAGCAACGTTTCGAGTAAAATTATGTCTGGGAAGTGCCCTGTCAACGTTAAATTTCGGAATAATTCAAACTTGCCGGTCAGGTCGCATAAACATTTGAAAGGCTCGCTGCCATTGGCGTAAGCGAGTCAAGAAAATCCCTCCTACGACCAATTAAAATAGATAAGTGGTTCTTAGAAGCACCTGAAATACCACAATATTGATGTAGGTCCCTTGAGGCACAAAGACTTGATTTTTGTACGCATTGTAGGTGATTGTTGCCAAGTTTCTAAAGTTTCTTGCCTTTATCAATTCACTCTTTTTGCAACCTCCTCTTGGTTTCTGTGCGAAGATGTGCCTTTATTGATGAATGTAACAGATTCTAGACACCTTGGGGCATTTTGCTGCCTCTCTTTGCAAGGTAATCTGCCTACTCATTACCGTACACTTCACAATGTGCTGGATGGAATTCATTGCAGCACTACTTCTCCGGCATAATTAGTAATAAATAGCCTTTATTTAGCATAAAGGCTTAGATTTATTATCCACTAGTATCAGGGTCGAAGAAAGTAGCAAGAGCGTTCGTTGCCTCACCGTTTGGTTTGTACAATGTACAAGTTGTTATGTGTGTGCAGAGGGCTCACTAGACCTCATACATTGGCCCAGAGGTTTTTTTTATATACCAGGCCGCTTCGCGAACGCTTTTTTCCAGTCGCGTTGATGGATGAGCTTTCGTGGTTGATTTTTTTTGTCCAATAATTACTATTTCGTGTCGTCATTGTTGTCGTTATTGTCATTATACAACAATACAACTAGCCTGCTTCGCTAATGCTTTTTCCGGTCGCGTTGATGGATGAGCATTTTCAATTGACTATTTCTGTCCAAATGAGTACTAAGTTTTTTGTATGAGTTACTTCTTCAAGGTCCATTGCAAAATTATTTTTGTTAAATTAGTAACTTTTTTATAAAGAAGTATTAATTGCTTTGTCAATATGTTAATATCTTGAGACCCAAAGACTTCTTTTTGTACGCATTGTAGGTGATTATTGCCAAGTTTCTAAAGTATTTGTTAATTATACACCTTGTAAAAGGCTTATTTTAAAACCTTTATTTCTATTAATTCTGGCTAACTTTTTCAACCGTTTCTTTCAAAAAGCACTACATCACCATTACTTCGAGTTCCATGTAAAATATGAACGTTGTAGCCCCACCCGTTTGGTCAGATTTGGCTCGAATATCACGAAAATATCGCCCTGAAAATCGAAAAAAAACGAAAAGTACGATATTCATAATTATATATATATTTATTAAGACCCTGTGCAACTTAATTTTGCCGTCACACCCACCTATTGACAATAACGCTGGAGCCCTCCTGCAACGATCGTGTATAAATTATATATGTTCCTATATATGTTATCCTAATCTGTTCATGTTTATTTACGTTTAAATCAAGGCATGGCTGGAACGTGCATACACATAATACATAGAAGATGTATGTGCAGTATTTAATAAGTGTTAAAATTAATTAATCAAATGAATTTAAATAAATAAATAATAAAATGCCTAAAAAAAGTCAGACAATATCTACGTCAACTCGTTATTGTAAGCCTACTCATACTATAACGATATTTTATATGTTCAACAGAAACAAAATACCTTGTAGAATAAATATCAAAAAATCAATTAAGAATCACATCAAATCACAATTAGTTAAAAAATAATTAGTCACGATTTGTAATGTTTTATTTTCTTCCCTGAATAGGCTACTCGTTGTGGTACACTCATGTGATATAAATCCACTTTACACTGCGCCTGTGACGCGTAATCTGTTTTAAAACACAGTCACATAACTATTGCACCACTCATAGAATACTGAACATAAGAGTCAGCTGTTGGGAACATCCCCTATCCTCCCCTATACTTAAGGCTGCATTAAGCCCAGTATGGGGAATGATACCGGGTACTCAACACATGGCTCACTCACTCGTTTAACAACGACTTTGACGTTTCCCTAGTATTATGTCACACTGAGGAATTCTACTAAAGGCAACTGATCTCTAGTCAGCTAGTTATCAGTCAGCCACTCGCGGCTCTACCTAATGCATTACTGTTAAGTTGGGCGTCAGCTGTTGATTAAAACATGGATTACATATACATAACTAATAACATGGTATTTTATGTTACATTGAGGAATGCCTCTAAAAGCCAGCTTATCTCCAGTCTGCGATTACAGCCATACCATTTACATTTCTAGTTAATGCAGCTGTTAAGTTGGGCGTCAGCAGTTGATAAAAAAATATATTCAATAAACATAACCAATTAACGCTAGTATGTGTCATGTTAAAAAACTCTACTAAAAGCTAGACTAATCTCTATGCTGGTAACTCACAGCCAGCCACTAACAGCTCGACAGCGACTGCGTGAGACTGTGAACTAGCACAATGTAAAGCTAAAGCTTCCGGATCCGCGACAGGTCATCAACGCACAGGTAAATATTATTCTCTTCATCTGTGTGGTTCTGGGAAGATTGCAGTGTTGCTTATGAAGCATTATAAATATTATTCTCTTCATCTGTGTGGTTCTGTGAAGATTGCAGTGCTGCTTATGAACAAAGTTGTATGTGTGATATTTGGAGTTTTATTTGTTTGTTTGTTTGTTTGTTTGTTTGTTTATCCATAACAGAACAAAGTTCCAGAGATACATGGATTTGATAAAGAATAATGTACACTTGCGATAAACAATGATGGTACATTACCAATAAAATCTTGTAATAAAAAAATGTTAAGATTTAACAGTTCAAATAATTAAGATTAAACTAAATCTATCTCAATTATACATAATAGTTAGTGCTGACACCTTATTCTAGGCACGAAAGTTTGATAACTTATTTGAGGAGGTATTTGCTTAAATCGCATGTCCTTATTTTCCAGAAATGCGGTTAAGTCAGCTTTCACCCATGAAGCTGATTCTGCTGATATTACTCTTCATCCAGAGTAACGCTGACCTCGGCGAACTGATTGCTACGCGCGAGGGTAGAGGTAACTGTAAACTGCCAATCCACATTTTTTAGGAAACCTCTCAAATACCTCTTAATAAAAAGCAAGTGACCTACTAAGAGATGCCGATCTACAAAATTAAGTACTTATGCTTTAAAAATAGGAATTATAAAAATGAGTTTTCCTATTAATGTATGCATTTTACATGGTATTGGCTGCATTTGAGACAATTTGATTTTTTTTTAAATGCTATGAATGGGAAAATTTTAATATTTGTACCAGGTAAATATCAGCTTTAAAAAACTATCAACGTCACACAATGCAAAAGCATACTTGTTTTGTATTGTCACAAATATCGTTTTATTTTGCTATAGCTTTGTAATATTTTATATATTTTGAGTGTTGTTAATGCCATGGCACATGATGTGTATACAATGTATTGGAATATTGGCTTAATTTAATAATAAATATTGTCTTAAATAAAGTATATTCTTTGAAAAGATACTAACCTACATTGTTTTGTAACAACAATAATCAGCATGAATGTTCTCAGAGTGTCCAACCTTTGTTTGCTTCCCAGATGAGAGTCTAAACCCCGGACCCCTGACAACAGCTGATGCACCCTCTCATAAATCTCACATCTTGAACTCGCCGGTGGCATTACAATATTTTGACAAGGTAAGTCCAAGAGATGTGTTCATTCTGTATAATAATGATGATTATGTAGGGCGTATAGTATACATAGTCAAAGTTGCAGCGTGTTTTTATACGATGAGTTTGTAAGGATGTGAACCTCCCCAAGTACCATCCGTCTGAGCGTATGTCACGTCCCACGAAAAATCCGAACGCGAATGACAATACATTTGTTGAGAACAAATACAGGTGTTCTTTGCTTATAGGCTTGGACGCGGCTCAAAACCCACGCTGCATGTCTCGACTACAGTACTTTCGTACTTTTCTATTACTCGCAGGAAAATCAAAATGTTTCTGTTTTGTTTTTGTTTTTTCCTGTTAGCAAATTAAATTTTAATTTCTCGTGGTCTCTTTTCTTCATTTAAGACTGTTGGCTGCCGCCGAACGCAAAGATTTAGTCTGGATCCCTTGGAAGCTCTGTCTTTGGTCATACGAGTAGTGGTTTGCTCATAAATGACTGTAAATATGCCATCAAACACGTAAATTGAAGTCAATTCACAAGCTTGCGTAGGAAAAAAAAATGAAATGTTAACATGTGCTCTGATAGCGACATGCGCTCATTCTTTGTTAACATCGTCCAAACAATTCAAATTTTTGGGTGAAAATTAGAGGTCGAAAAGTGGTCCAGACTGTATGAGAAAATGAGAAATTAGCTTGATTTGGCAATCAATGTAACTGTTAAATAGACATTTAACATTGTAAATAAGTGGGCCCGAGGTCATCTGTCTTGCGAGGGGGGTGGGGGGCATGCGAGCCTACGAGGATTAGGATAACCTTCCTGAGTGCTAAAACAATTTAGCTTGTACGAAAATGCACATTTTCGGCTAGATTCCCAGCGTTTCCGTGCTAATTTGATAGTGATTGCAAGCTTCGTACAGTCGTACGCAAAATGTTTATAGTTCATTTTACGTCTTTGTTATTCTTAATCTTTGAATCCCCACGAATGGTTATGTTTTTCTTGCGATCGGATTATTGTCTGGACGCAAGCACCTGAGGCATCATAGGTAATCTGAAATCAAGTAAATCAGCGTCATGAACTACTAAATATCGTCACATGGCACACATACACACAAACTACACACAAAATACTGGCCCATCAGATGCTCAACAACCTGAAAATCTCAATCAAGTGTATAGAGACGGAACCGTGCCGTTGACTATCTTTTTTGTTGACAATGGACCCAAAGATGAACAACAACGGATTTGGTTCCTTGGATCATGGTGTAACTTGCATTTGAAAAGGCATTAATGCGGACCCTGCAACAACGAAGTTTTCAATCCCACGAACAAAACTTTACCTTGACAATCTTTCAATTAATCCGCCCCGTTTTTTGTACTATTACCTAAATTTATCCGCCCAATTATAAGAGATAGCCATGTAACACAGCTGTGCTGCTGGCTGAAACCTATATTACTCTCTGATTCTTTCAGGATGATGACCACCACATATGGAAAGCGGGGCTCGTTCAATTGACTTCATCAACAACGCCAGCGCCAAATATCACCAAAACTGAACTTCCGCTGGTGAGAAACACGACGCGGGTTAATTACGGTTTATTATAATTACAGAACTACAATTCAGAGCTTAAAATGTACCCGTCCTGATGGTCTAGTGGTTAAGACGCCTGTCTGGAATGCGGGAGATCCGTGGTTCGATTCCCGGTTGGTGCGGACTATTTTAATTTCTGAATTGTAGTAAATAAAAACAATTACACCTACGGGAGTGTTTCCCGATTAACCAAATCGAGAAATTAAATAAGATGGTTGATGAGGTCGGGACAAATACAGAAATTGAATAATAGCAATTGTCGTAAAAGTTTGACCCGACTGGGGATCGAGCCCAGAACCTCTGGCTTATGTTAAAATAAGGTCCATTTAAAAAACGCTTGTTCGCCAAATCCAGTGCGATTTACATAAATTCTAGACAACTTATCGACCTCTCATTTTCACCATAAACAATTGAATCATTGGGAGGTTGTTTATACAGGATATATGCATGTTGCGGTTAAAAACCGTTTCAACATTTTAAATAATTGTCTCTTTCACAAGCTTTGGAAATAACAAAAATTTTCATTTCCTGACCAATGAAATTGATAAGGCTACTAAGATTCTGTTATGACGGTATTTTAGAAGTTTGTTTTTTAAATGCCTTCACCGCCGGAGGGTCCGAACCGCTAATGTCCGGGCATATGCTCTAACCAACCAGTTTGCATTTGTTGGCTTGTTTACTCTAAAACATTGCTGATTGCAGATGTGCCAGGCCCAATCGCCGGTCAATACTATTTTTGAAATATGCTCTAAAAAAACTGTTGAACGTCATATTTCTTAGCTGCAGAGTTATAGGCCGGACTAAATGTAGTTTTTATTTCTCCACTTAATTTCATGTGATGTTCGTAAACTAAACAAATTGTAGTTTTTGTCAATGTTCTCTTGTTTTGACATGCATTTATCATCTTGCCATATAATAGGAAGAAAACAATATTGCATTGGATATAGCAAATAATGAGATTGGGGGGATTGCTGACGAACCGGGTGAATCATTGGAACTACAACCCCCAAGAATGGAAGAAAATATACCAACTCCACCTTCCACACAATTGGACAGAAGACCCATGGTGAGAGTATGTAAACAATGAAATAAATTATTATAATATGGAAATCAACCAGAATTACAAAATCCATCTCAGCCGGGTATCGGACCAGGGTCTCCTAAATGGTGGTTGGTAATTTTTGAGTAGATTTCCATATAATCAATTCCCGATTAATAAAATCGGTTTTTAAGGTTTATCTATATAAGGTCTATTAACAAACGGGAATATAAGTAGCTTAAGATAAACTGTGTATTGTATGGGAAAATTGATCCATGCGATTTGATTATTCATACAAATACATTTAAAGGCACATTATTGTACCTTTTTTTACTGAAATACTGCATTTTTGTCCATGTGTCACAAGTCTTTGTAGAAGTTTTTAATAAACAATTAGTGTGTGTATCACACTAGAAGGTCAAAATGAGATATATTTAACAATTAAATATTTAAATAATCTCTACTCGTGTAATAACCCTTTTCAAGGAGATTGGTGTCTAAATGAAGAGAAATTTGTACCCTGTTCAAATCTGTTATACTTTGTTGGGATATGAAGTCAAGTTTGTTTTCTTTGTGTCACACGCTTCATGCTGAGTCCCATTTAAAAGCAAGGCCTCAAGATGTATATAGTAATCAACATATTACAATATTCCACAATAAGAATAATTTCTCTTCAAAAACTGCTAGTTCGTAATTTTTTTTTACCAAATATTATTATACTAAAATTTGCAATTTTGAAGACCAACATAATGTACAACTTCACACTGCTCCACAACCATATTAAGAAGTACTTAGTACACAGTTCATCGTAAATTCTATATTTGTCCTCCCTTTGAATTATTTCAGACTGACGCCATGGGAAAATTGAAAGGGGAAGATTATCACAACCACTCAAATGACGCCCAGAACAACGGGAGAAATCGTAGTGGTACGTTTGTGTTGACGATTGAACACGGCTAATAATAAATAGCCATCAAAATATTTGTTTGCATCTAATCATGCGTGGTTGGGAATAAGGAATTTAAGGATTTTTCCAAACAATTTTAAAATGTTAAATTTTTCAACGCAAGCATTTTTTTATTCCACTTTATAAGAAGGATATATACCCACTCATTTCAACAAATGGTTAATGTTGACTGGTTGAATGTGCGCATGTACATAAGAACAAATGAGAATTTATTTTAAGCTTGACATAAACACATTATTAAATATTTTATATTATTGTAATGCCCGAGCCTGGCCTCTGGGTTCTCTAAGGTCTGAAGGGCGGTTGGGAAGTATGTCTGAAGCTGCTAAAGCACAGCAGAGCTGGTCGCCTGCCATTCAACACTTTAATATATTACAGTACAAACAATTGTTCAGTACTTACAGATGTTACAAGTTCCGAGTATTGCTCCATGCTATTCCGTAGCTATATGTCACTTCCCACACTAGGCTGGCTTCCACTCCAATGCACTTTGTTTGTTTTCCCAATGAATGACTGACCCCTTCTGCCTCCAAACAACGGGTTCTTATACCCGCAAACTCTTTAACATGTTTAAACTTGGTATTACTTATAACCTTACCCTCATTTCCGTTACCTTCTTAAGCGACCTGTGACCTTTTACTGTTATTTAACTCACTATTACATGTCAACACAATAATATGTTATGACAAAAACTTCACAATACAAGTGACACTATAAGACTACTATAGCCTGAATACCAATTTAATTATGTAATTGTCAATCTGTCAGAAAATAGTAAAGATGGTTCGATATTACAAGACAATTAGTTTTGTATGACTGAATGGGGTAAAAGAAGAATATTAAGAAATTCATATTACTTACTATCACTTCGTTGCTTTCATAGATTAACGGCACCCGAAAAATAAAGAGGAGGAAAAGCCAAAGGGCCCCTTCAACGCCCGCACCAACAGAGCAAATTGTTGTGGTAAGTCCATGGTATACAAGTCAAAAAAACTTACTTTTACGTTATTTGGGATCGAAACTACCCCAAATGGAACGAATTTGTGTCACGAATTAGTATCACGTCTCACGATTGTAGTTGTTGACATTATATAGGATGATAAATATGTAAGGGAACGGGGCTAGCCATACTTTAAAGGGGCATTTTTGCAACGTAAAGCCTTCAACAAAGAGATTTAAACCCTAAAGTAAATGTTATTTGGAGGTTGCTGAATGATTTTTGCACTGGTTCATATTATTTGTTTGCTTAAAGATGGGAAGTAGGCCTACAAAATATCAAAATTGTATGAAAACATGCTATTTAGTATTCTTCGCATATTTTTGGTTCGAAAAAATATAGTCATAACATTGACCATTTCAGATCAATGGTGTGAGAAAAATTAAACGAAGGAAAGGTGTAACAACTGCACCTCCGACTAAACCAACGGAACAAATTGTAGTGGTAAGTCAAACAAGCAATTTTATTTGACAGATTTCCTTCGAGAATAATCACGAATCATAAGAATGGTGTCGTTTGATGAAGTTTTACAAAACTTGAATACGTGTCGGGTGTTAATAAATACGTCTGTACAAGTATATACGCGACTTTTAACACCAGTTGGTGAAACTAGCAGTATGGGCTATTATAACAGTTTATTCTTGGTTTGTTCGTCGCCTGCTTTGACTACTTTGGACTTCATTTTACACATACATTCATACATCAAATCCAAGTCTAAACTGACCCTGGCTTTGACGTTGAGTAAAGTTAGGAAGTCAAAATCATAGTGGTTTAAATTTGATAATAGAGAAGCATCAACCTTTATTTTTTAACCTTGTCATCACATGTCAGTCATAAAAATAGCACAAATATCAAAAACAATAACAAAACAATATTTACAAACAATGTATACATTCATATTTGCTGGTCATAGTCGCTTAGGCAAACCTTGTGGTTCCATCAACCACAATTGCTATAAATTTCTAATTGCCCAGTCTATTGCGAACTTGAGGATTTCGACTTTGGCGCTTGTTTTTTCTTGCAACAGAAACAGTAAAATCTTGTTATTTAGAACAAATTTGAAATTTGTTCACTCTTTTTTCATTGTAGGTCAGCTGTTTTGATATATTCTTTGGTCGCTCCCGAGGCTTTACCGATGGTACACACAGCTTTTTGTTTTCAATCGAGTCAATGTGTTTATCTCTTTTTGGACTGTTCACGAAGTTGTTTTCTGGGTCACTCTGGGTGTCTTCCACACCGGATATTTCTCTCTCTGTTACACTGCTGTGAGTATCTTCTACATAGGGCATTTCTGTTGCTAGTTCATCCTCGTCGCCGGTCTCGGCGTCTCTCACATTGGGTATATCGGATACATCTGGCAAAGGTTCTGATGTGAGTGGTTTTCTCATTTCTTGATTGTTTCCTTCAGGAAAGATAGCAGTCTTCCACATTCTATCTGGCCACACAGTGTTGTTTGGTAATGCAGGCGGTCTACGCAGAGACGTATCCGGGGGACTTCGGCCCCCTCCCGAAATACCAGCTTTAAAATCATATTCTGAAAATCATCTAGGTTTACGCAGAATAAATTAATTTATATATTAATTTCTTTTTATTTCGTCCATCAAAGCCTCTTGGCATCGTCTTAAACAAATAAAAATCACTTCAAAAAATCCATTTTGTTGTAATAGCCAATGGCGTTATTGTGGGGGCGTCCCCCATACACCCTATTGAATCATTGGTGCATGCCCCTCCCCCCCGAAATATATTCCTGCGTACGCCACTGGTCTACGTATGGCTTTGCATGCACATACTTCTCCTTTTTGTTCAATATTTTAATGTTGTCTTCAAGGCGGACAACTATAGTACGAGCCGGATTATGGAATGTAGGCCTTTAAAATATCAAAATTGTATGAAAACAAGCTATATTTTTTAAAAATATTATTCCTATGTCCATAATATAGGTTCGAACAAATATATTAATTATAATATTGGCCGTTTCAGATCAATGGTGTGAGGAAAATTAAACGAAGGAAAGGTGTTACAACTACATCTCTGCCAACACCAACGGAACAAATTGTAGTGGTAAGTCAATCAAGCAATTTTATTTGACATATTTCCTTCGAGAATAATCACGAATCATAAGAATGGTGTCGTTTGATGAAGGTTTTCAAAACTTGAATACGTGTCGGGTGTTAATAAATACGTCTGTACAAGTATATACGCGACTTTTAACACCTGTTAGTGATAATAACAGTATGGGCTATTTTAACCGTTTATTACTAGGTTTGTTCGTTCGCCCTGCTTTGGACTACTTCGGACTACATTTTTGGATGAGCGTAGCGAGCGTAGCGAGCGAAGCGAAGATTCCATTCTACTACACTGGAGAAAAAAATCCGGAATGTTTTGTTTTTTTTTCTTTTTTTTTTTTTTTTTCTTTTTGTATTTTTGTCTGTTTGTCCGCACGATTCCGGCTAAACCGATACTCCGATTGAGATGAAATTTTATGGAGGCCTTCGAAATCTCTGAACTTAGAACTGCCACGTTTTTGAGCGCAATCGGAAAATTATTTCTCATGAAAATCGCAATTTTACGATTTTTTTCGATTTTTTAAAAATTTCATTGACTTATAACACCTACATGCTTTATTCGATTTTAATGATTTTTGCACAGAACCTTTATTTTATGAATTTAGATATTCTTGTGAAATTTTAGCGCAATTGAAAAAATATTTATCATAAAAATCGAAATTTTACGGGTTTTTTCTTTTTTTAAACAATTCTTTGACTTATAACACCTACATGCTTTATCCGATTGTAATGATTTTTTCTCAGAACCTTAATTTTATGATTTTATATATTAGTGTTAAATTTGAGCGCAATCGAGAAATTATTTCTTATAAAAATCGCAATTTTACGATTTTTTTTAACAATTACGATTAATAAATTAAAAAAATTTAATTTAATTTTTAATTTAATTTAATTTAATTTAATTTAATTTAAAAAGAATTCAACTAAGTAATGATTTTTCCACAGAACAACAGAAAATTCGCATAACACATGGCAGCTCAATGCACCAATTACGCTCATCCAACAACGCGGCGGGACTTAAGCGTTTTCCTAGTACACATACATACACATATAAATATCCAATCCTAGTCCAAACTGACACTGGCTTTTGACATTGAGTAAAGTTGGGAAGCCAAAACCAAGGTGGTTAATTTCATATTTGAGGAGGCAGCCAGCTTTAAACCAGCTTTAAAATCATATTCTGTAAATCATCTTGGTTTACGCAAAATATATTAATTTATCTATTATTTCTCTTTATTTCGTCCAACAAAGCTCCTTGGCATCTTCTAATACAAATAAAAACCACTTCAAATATCATTTTTTTAAATAGCCTGTGACGCTATTGTGGGGGCATCCCCCACACCCCCTAATGAGTCGTTGGTGCATGCCCCTCGCCTCCGAAATATAATACTGCTTATGCCACTGGGTCTACGTATGGCTTTGCATGCACATACTTCTCCTTTTTGTTCAATATTTTAATGTTGTCTTCACGGCGGACAACTAATAGTACGAGCCGGATTATGAGAAGTAGGCCTATAAAATATCAAAATTGTATGAAAACAAGCTATATTTTTTAAAAATATTATTCCTATGTCCATAATATAGGTTCGAACAAATATAATTATAACATTGACCGTTTCAGATTAATGGTGTGCGAAAAATTAAACGAAGGAAAGGTGTTACAACTACATCTCTGCCTACGCCAACGGAACAAATTGTAGTGGTAAGTCAATCAAGCAATTTTATTTGACAGATTTCCTTCGAGGATAATCACGAATCATAAGAATGGTGTCGTTTGATGAAGGTTTTCAAAACTTGAATACGTGTCGGGTGTTAATAACTACGTCTGTACAAGTATATACGCGACTTTTAACATTAGTTGGTTAAATGCTTAACAATAAAAAAATAAATGTAAACACAGCTTTCTAGAGCATCTAGAAGCTAACCAATCTTGGTCAAGAGCTACCCATTGTTACAACAATGAAATATCATTAAATCCTCAAATATCTACATAAAAAGTAGACATTTTTTTAACTTTATTAATGCCCTATGTCAAATTACATACAAGAAAAGTAAATATGTAAAAGACTCAACTGTAAAACTTTTTTCCAAGACTCTACTAGTACCTTAATTGCATCTAATACATAATGTAAAGCATAAACTTAATTGTCAAATCACCATCTTAAATAGGTCAGATTGGCTCTTCAATTTGATAGGCTAGCGCCTGTGCGGAGGTATTGAAGACTGGGGATCAGGCCTACTATAGAAAAAGATTGAAGAAGGCAGTGGTAGGGATGGAAGTGTCAGGTTTGGCTTGCTGCGAAATAGGAAGTTTTCATGCCTTTCTTGTCCTTAAGTGGTGTATTATCCTATACCATTGGAAAGAGTATTTATTTGGGTACTTGCAGTATTGTTATCTAGATCAGTAACCAATTTATTCACATTATATTTCGCTTTTTGAAAATGTGCAAATTTGTAAAATAAGCATATGTTTACAATTCATCCATGATATACCCATACACCCATGATGATCAAATGGATTATCGTAGTTTATGACGTGAGCATGTTAAACTATTGAAAGATTAGAGTATACAGATCATTTGTTAATGTTAAATCCAAGGCAAATCACAAAAAATTAACAAAAACAAACAACACCAACACACTGGCAATGTCTCCGAAAACAATATGGAACAAGACGATCTCGAAGTAGATGGAGACCAAGAAGATAATGATGAAGATGCCATTCAAGATAGCACTTCTCAAATATCCCACGACTCTAACCAAACCTTTCTAGACAGGTGCTCCCCCACACCGCAAACAAAACTTAGCCGCACACCACCTATAACCATTTATGGCATTCCTTCAAATAATCATCTCCTAACCATTCTACAAGAATGTACCACAGGCCAGTTTAACATCTGAGCCTCAAACGAGGCTTTCCGGATAAAGGCCGACTCTCGAAAAACATACGAAGAGATTATCAGCTATCTCAAGATGAAAGATATTATGTTCCACACCTATCCGACAGAGGACCTCCGTTTAAAGAAATCTATCCTCCGAGGCATCTCAGCCACAGTTGAAATAGAGTCGATCAAAGCCGACCTCCTTTCACAGGGCGTTCTTGCCATCGAGGTTCGACAACTCACTCACCGAGAGACCGAAGGAGGCAGGCGCCCCATGCCACTCTTTGTAGTCACAACCTCGCTCCACAGCAATGAAGACTCCAAACAAATACACCTCATCGAGCGTGTATGTCATCACAGGGTCACAGTCGAGAAATATCGCGGGCCCCAAGGCCCCAGGCAGTGTTTTAACTGCCAACAATTCGGCCACTCATCCCTATTCTGTAGCTTACCTCCTGTCTGTTTCAAATGTGCCATGTCACACAAATCAGCAGCCTGTCAAAAACCTAAGGACATCCCTGCCCTATGCTGCAATTGCAGTGAAGCCCATCCCGCCTCTTAAAGACGATGCCCGGCCTTCCTTCGTACTGCAGACACCCGACCCCCCACTTTTGAAACACCATCAAGGCGAGCCCAAAAGAAAAATGTTGTTACCAAAATAACACCCCCCAATCCTCCTGCAGCTTGGAATCTGACAAACCACTCTTTCACCGATGTCGTAAACAATGTAGAGCGTCCACTGCAACCACCCAGGCCAAGACAGGAGTACCCTCGCAATAACAATACAGATCAAAACAAACCTTCCGTCCGAGAAATCGTATCCTATATAATTCAAGCACTTGTCTCGCTCTCAACTGACCCTCTCATGGAAACACTTACAACCATTTTAAAAACCCTTGTTCTTGATCAGCGTTATGGCGTGTAAAAGAAGAACAACTCGACTCTTATTCTGGAACGCGAATGGTGCCATTCGTGTTAAAACACCTGAGCTTCTGCACCTCGTAAAACTGGAACCTATAGATATAGTTCTTATAAATACCTTTAGACCGATGGCAAGTCCCCGGCTTCACCATTGTGCGCTCCGACAGAACCAGAGCCACTGCTGTGACTAGGGGAGGAGGCACAGCAATCCTCATAAGCAACAGTTCCACATTTTCACCTGAACTCATACCACATCTACGTCCACTTGAAGGCACCTCAATCCTCCTTAAAACATCAAATGGACTCCTACGATGCGTTGCGGCATATTGTCCTCCAGGGAAAATATATCACGCCACGCCAGTGACATTGATCACATACTCAAAGACGCCATTCCCTCATTACTGACGGGCGATCTCAATGCAAAAATAAAGCTTGGAATTCTACGAAAAATTGTCCGAGGGGGCTTGCTCTTCTTGAACATGCTACCGAGTCGGGCTTCACGATTGTGGGTCCAGTAGACCCCACATACCACCATTTCAATCCCCAAACACCCTATGATGTTATAGACATAGCATTGTTACACAATTTTTCCAAGTCCTTTGACATAACTACTATTCAGGCCTTGACCTAAGATCATGATCCCGTTCTCCTGCTACTATGCAACACTCTTTTTCATTCTGCCCCTCGCTCTAGACTGCACTACGCGAGAGCTGATTGGCAGCGGTTCCGTGCCCACATCCATGCCAGACTTGAACCTCCCTTCTCAGATCTCTCAACGCCCATCAAGATAGATGAGGCAGTTTTAATCCTCTCGTCCACTATCCAACGAGCTGAGGAAGTATCCATCCCGAGGACCACCTTACGCCCTCCGGATTTCCTCTCTCTACCCCCTGGCTTGGTGTGTTCCATTGCCATCAAGAATCGAGCAAGGATGCACTGGCAAGCATTCAGAACACTAGACACTAGGATTAAATACAACAGATTGGCTGCCCAGCTCCGCAGGGATATTGCCTCCCATAGGCAACACATGTGGGAGCAGAAACTTTCATCTCTGTCAATCAAAGACCATTCTATCTGGCCAATGGCAAAATCGCTGTGCAAACGAGGCATTTCCAACCCTCCGCTTACTACGCCCAAAGGTATTGCACTCAGCAGCGCCGACAAGGCTGAGGCAATAGCAGATGTCCTGGAGAAGTCTTTTACCCAGAACACTCCTGCCCCAGATACACCAGACATTGACCACAAAATGGATCAGCTGCTCTCCGTTTCAAAGTGTCCTGAACTCCACGACTAAGACCTCTGTTCTCCAGAAGAGCTTATATCACTACTCAAAGCACTAAACCCCAAAAAGGCTCCCGGCCCAGACTCAATCACAACTCGCCTAATACTGCCTGGCACAGCATTGTCTCGTCTGCTACAAATTTTTACAGCATCATTTCATGTTGGCCACTTCCCTACAGCTTGCAAACATGCTAAAGTAATTTCAATATTAAAACCTGGGAAGCCTCTAACAGACCCGATCAGCTTCAGGCCGATCAATCTTTTAAACATTCTTGGCAAAGTGTTCGAGAGGACTATCCATTCCCGACTGAAAGTGTTTGTAGCTGATAAGCGAATTATACCATCCTCACAATTCGGCTTCACCGAAGGCACTTCAACAGAGCATCAACTACTCCGCCTCACAAACAAGATCACTCATGGGTTCAACAACAACTCTCACACCGCTGTGGTATTCTTAGATGTGGCAAAGTCGTTTGATAAGGTTTGGCATCCAGGTCTCCTCTTCAAGTTTGCAAAACAAGACTGCCCTCGTCATCTTCTTCATCTACTGCCACATCTGAGTTCTCAAGCCTTGCAATCGCCAAACTACAACGCGGCGTCAACACGGTGGCGGCTTTCTACAGTAAATGAAGGCTGGACCTCAATCCAATGAAAACAGTAGCTGTCCTCTTCTCAAGGAGAAATGTGACTCAACTACCCCGTCTTATTCTTGGGGGACGCAGCATCCCCTGGTCAAAGACAGCCATGTACCTTGGAGCAACTCTGGACTCTCGACCTACCTGGAGACAGCACGTTCGCAACACTCAACAACGCGCTGTTCGAAAAATTTCTGCATTAGCCCCACTACTACATTCAACAAAATTAAAATATCACGTTTAGACAGACTCACGATATACGGACAAATTATTCAGCCTTCCATCACATACGCTTGCCCCATCTGGGCTGGAGCTGCTCAGTCCAGTATGAGCTCCCTCCAACCACTACAAAACCGAGTGTTAAGAACCGTTACACATGCTTTCAAATCAACACCAATTCACTGGCTTCACCAGGATATCGGATTCCCCATGCTACAAGAGCATATTACTTCCATCTCCCGTAAATTCTATTGAACCCTTAGAACACACTAGCATCCTGAGGTTCGCTACCAGTGTCGTTTTTATCCGACCAGCCGCGACCGTCATCCAAGACCAATCGCCAGCATTGGAACCAGTGTATCATTCCTTCCAAATGCGAAGAAACGTACAATCAACCGCACCTATGCTGACTCCAAATCTCCCCCACCGAAACCTGCCAAGAAAAGGCAGGTCTAAGGGTCCGGTCAACCCAAACGTAAGCGTAGGCCGAATGGTTTGCCCTGGAAACGACCGGTTCCCAATGGTCCTGACTCTCCTGGTAGGTAACGTCCCATACTACCCTCCATCCCTTCCAATCTTCTCTCGTTTTCTTGCTCATCCCGTGCAAAGCACACTCTCGAGTGAGCGATTTCTCAGCAAAGGAACAGCCACCATTCCCTTTTCTTTCCCCTCCTTCCCCTACCCTGCTCCCCCCTCCCCACACACCACAACCCAATCTCTTAGTGAAAAAGAGTTTCCTTCACAAAGACACAATCCCATCCTTTAAATAAAAGCCCATAGGCTCGGCGTGAAAACACAGCATGCACAAAAGTAAAAAAAAGTGAAATGCATTCGACATAAGGTCATAAGGTTAACCATGAAGTGTCCTCATTGCGGCAATATAGTCAAGTGTTTGCAAGCACACATAAAACGGATGCATATTGATGTGTACATTAATGCATTTTAATCAGCAATGTAATCGACGTGTTGCAAACGTCAATCTTCTAGAAACATCGCCCATGATAGTTGTACAATTAATGATAAGCGTACATGTTCTCCTCAATTATAGTTCGTCCGTTTACATTTGACGGAATTTCAGCTTTTTCGCCGACACAGCGGGAACATGAAAGCCACTTGTTATAACCAATTACGAGGGTTGTAATTTGAAATTCAGTCTTCGCTAACCGTCGTCAATGTTACTCGGCTGAAGTTTCATTGTGCACCTCTTTGGCAAACCAATGAAGCGCAATAATGGAAACCAAACTAAGTGATTTGGCGACGGGTTTGCGATTCATTATAATAGATCTGTCAATCACTGGGGATCTCCGAGACTATTTCCCGGTGAACTAGAGAAAGATGATCTTGTCAAGAGGTATGAGCAAATCAGGTCTTTTGTCCCTTTGAGGAACTCCAAATTCGTCAACTGTAAACGGACGAACTATGTCTGGTAGTGAAATTAAGGCCTTGTAAATGGAAACAATAACAACATCAACAGAAAATGTAGAATCTGAATCAAGCGAGACAAAATGATGACCTCCTAATTAACTCCATGCTACATATTCGGTAAAAAGTTATAAACGTGTGGGAACTCACATTACCAGAGCTCACCCTGAAACACACAGGCACCTAATAACTGCTTAGTATCCAACAAGTAGTGAAGATACTAATGATACTTTAAACGAAGACACTAATCCACAGGCAAAGACAACATCTGTAAACCAACAAAGTGAAGAAACTGTAAAACTCCATTCAGAGTAAGATAAATGATACACAATTTTGAAGAGAATATTTCCCACAAGAGATTTGATGTTGTTATTGAATTTTCTGAATTTCTGTCTAGTGCCATAACGTTATTTTCTGGCCCAAAACACCCAGCTACGCGATATTATAACGCTAGGAAAAGTGGCAAATATAAATCCGATCAGAGATCTTATAAAGATTCAACTAGAAAGAAAATCTAGATGAAAAAGAGACAAGCGTAGGGAAAACTATCACTATTAATAAGCAAAGTACTATTATTACCACCAACGGAGTAAAGCATTGACCAAAATTATCAAAAGTGATGATCCAAGATACAAAATTGCAAGTTCAACTTTACAGGGTGCTTTTAGGGATAGATATTCGGTACCCAACGATAGAAAACGCGAGAATTATCCGAAAAAGACTACAGATGATGCCCCAACGTTCTCTAAAAGGATGGAGACATGATAATCAGAGGCATTCCCTCTGCTCTGAATACAGTCTTTGGCTGGATCATCATGGGCCCTGTCCAAACATCGGAAGCTCCCTCTCACACCCCGCTTTCTCTGCTCGCGAGCTCCTCAGGCTTAGACCGCACTCTGAGTCTCTTCTGGGAAACCGAAGAGATAGCGCGCCCTCAACAAAAGGATCCAGATGATCAGTTATGTGAAGAACACTTCATGTCCTCATACACTCGTGATGAGAATGGACGCTACTCCGTCGCTCTTCCCTTCAAGCCCGCGACTTCTCCTCTCTGCTCCAACCGCTCGACCGCTCTACAAATTTATTTGAGTTTAGAGCGATGCCTCAAACGAACCCCCGAGCAGGAGGACACATACCATCTCTTCATGAAGGATTACGCTGCATCTCAACACATGCAACTAGCACCACAACGTGAAGATTATGTAATTCCTCACCACTGTGTGCACAAACTAAGTAGTTCGAGCACAAAAATCCGCGTCGTCTTCAACGCCTCTTATCAAGATAAGAACGACGTTTCATTCAACCACAACCGTCTCAGTGGATTGAAGCTGCAATCAGATCTTCCCTCCATCCTGACAAGCTTCAGCACTCACGTTGTTGCCATCTGCGCGGACATACGACAAATGTACCGGCAGATCCTCGTTTATCCAGAAGATCGAATTTATCAGCACATCTTCTGGCGCCCATCACCTGACTCTCCTGTAGTCGAGTACCAGCTCAACACGGTCACGTAAAGCCTCACGTCCTCTGCGTTCTTAGCACAACGCGTGCTCTCTCAACTGGTAGCCGACGAAGGAGATCGCTTCCCACTTGCTGCTCAAGCAATCAAGTGTCAGATGTACATCGACGATCTCGTCTCTGGTGCTAGTGATATCGCCCACGCTCGCTCCTTGTAATCTGAATTGCAAGCCCTAGTTGCCCTTTGAGGATTCGAATTCTAGAAATGGGCCAGTAATGTTTCTGACGCTCTAACTACGCTTCTCCACGAGCACATAGAACCCTCCTTGCTTTCTCCAACGAGGAACAAGGTCTCAGGATACTGGGCTTGTTGTGGGATCCTCATTCCGACGGCTTCTCCGTCCATACGGAACCCTTTTCCGGATCTGTCACCAAGCGGTCGACTCTCTCCTACATAGCCAAGATCTTCGATCCGCTCAGCTTTCTCACTCCCTTGGTGTGCTGAATGAAGATGTTTCTGCAACAACTCTGGTTACACCCACTTCAATAAGATGACCCACTCCCCAACCAGCTCACTCAGAGTTGGTTGTCCGCAGTTTCTGACGTTTCTCAGCTCTCCTCGCTTCGGATCCCACGAGCTTTCCCAGACAGTCGTGGTGTCCACAGGCTGGTTGGTTTGTGTGACGCCTCAGAGAAGGGTTTTGCTGCAGTTCTCTACCTGCACACATCAACGCGGATCCACCTCTAACAATACGCTATTGCGTGCAAGAAGCATGGTCTCAAGCCACTGACGATACCAAAGCTGGAATCGCGCTCCTGCTATCTCGGCTCGTTCAGACGACTTTGCCATCCCTCTCTACTCTCACTATGGATTCCGTGACTCTATACACGGACTCCATGATCGTCCTTGCCTGGCTCGCCACTCCGCCTTCTCAAAACTTTTGTGGCAAATCGTGTTGTTGAAGTTTTGGAGACCTCAAGCCCTACCCACTAGGCTCATGTCGCCTCAAAAGAGAACCCCGCAGACTGTGCGTCTCGTAGTTTACTCCCATCCGAACTGATGGCTCACCCTCTGTGGCTGACTGGACTTCCGTTCCTGCGTTCACCAGCTGAAATGTGGCTCACTACGGCCACACTCTAGACGCTTCGATCGATCTGCCTGAAGTGAAGACTTCAGCCACTACCCTCGTCACAAACGCTGCAGTCGATCCTCTGCTCACCTGTCTAGAGAAGTTCTCCACACTGCTCCGCGCTCAACGTGTATTGGGCCAAGTCATACGGTTCACTCGACTTCTGTTGGCCAAACGCAATCGCACTCCACCTCCCTCAGGCCCTCTGCAACCGTTTGAGTTGCAGGACGCTCTCAATCTGTTGATTCAAGTTACTCAACAGCACTACTATGCAGATGAACTCCGCAGATTGTCCCGCATTCAGGGTGGATCGTCTCGCCTCGCGTCCCTGAATCCATTCATCGACCAAGAGGGGAATATCAGGGTGGCCCGCAGGCTTCGCCATTCGCTCATTCCCTGCTACTGGAAGCCTCACGCTCACCAATTTTTGTTTCCAAAGCAAGCCCATCTCTCGTCTCTCATCTGTGACTCGTTTTATAAGATTTCTCTCCACTCTGGACCTCACACCGTTCGAGCGCTAATGCAAGAACAGTACTGGATCGTCTCTCTCCGTGGTCTACTCAGACAGCACATCCATAGATATCTGGCATGTCACAAGTTCCGCGCCAAACCTCTGCAGCCTAAAATGGCTGACTTCCCAGCAGCTCGTGTACAACCCTCCGCGTTTTCTCTCACGTCAGAACAGACCACACCAGGCCCGCAAACAAGCTCATCAGTCTTCCTGTCGCATTATTGCACAGAAGCTTCCTTGTACAGCTTTCATACACTTGTTTATTAGCAATTCGTTAAATCTTTGGGTCTCTGTTTTAGATCGTTTTGCTTCTTAGTTCGCTTGATCGTTTCGATTAGTTCTTGCTCTATCGAAAGTCTTCCCAGACTTTGGATTCTTCATGTTTCCCAATTCTGAGTAATGTGTAGAACTATCCCTAAAATGTTGGCTCATTTTGGTGGCCGGTATGTTTACGCCACTATTTTGATTTCGGCCTTCCTTTCAATTTCCATCCTTTCCCACCGGCTGTGATATATTCTGTATCACTGCCCGAAATTGCGTCTGTCAGCACTATGCTGGCAACTCGCACTCGCAACTCAGTGCATTCTCATTCGCTCCGTCGGACAGAAGCTCTCAAGTCTCTTACTTTTGGAGAACGCGTGTGTTTTCTACGCTCTCTACTCGCACCTCGCCAGTGTACACGTCTACAGTGTACCTGGAAACTATATCTATTGTGTTAACATTATATGAGTGTATATATTTAACAATTATAATCGCTCTCGACGCCACCAACAAATCAACCAACCAACAATACAATACAATGTTATGCAGACAAATACCATTCAAATCCAATACATGTTATAGGATTGTTTGTTGGTGCAAGGGGGACAATCCCAAAGTTTTTTTGTTGATTTTTACAAAATTTTGAAATAAGGCAAAACACTCATGCATGGCGTGTTGATGGTGGCATTAGAAGGTTCCATTTCTATTCTTAGGAATCACTTTTATGATCTAAACATGTAATATTTTAATTGTATTTGTATTATTACTCATTTTTTGTATTTGTATTTGTATTTTAAACATCTTTTTTATTGTTGTTAATAAATGTATGTTTTTTTTTTATTCTGTGTTCTTGTTGCAATTGTATTGTACAACAGAGTTTTGTTTTAATTAACGAGGAAGCTTCGCAAACGCTTTTTCAGGCGCGTTGTTGGATAAGCGTATGTTTTTTTAAACGAAAAAAGTGTAAAATTGCGATTTTCATGAGAAATTATTTTTTGATTGCGCTCAAATTTTACGCAAATATATAAATTCGTCAAATTGAGGTTCTGTGAAAATATCATAACAATCGGATAAAGCATGTAGATGTTATAAGTCGAAGATTTTTTTTAACGAAAAAAGCGTAAAATTGCGATTTTCATAAGAAATTATTTTTCGATTGCGCTCAAATTTCACACCAATATATAAATTCATAAAATTAAGGTTTTGTGAAAAAATCATCACAATCGAATAAAGCATGTAGGTATTATTCTTCGAAGAAAGTTTTAAAATTTAAAAAAATCGTAAAATTGCGATTTTTATAAGAAATAATTTTTCGATTGCGCTCAAATTTCACAGGAATATATTAATTCATAAAATTAGGTTCTGTGAATAAATCATAACAATCGAATAAAGAATGTAGGTGTTATAAGTCGAAGAAATTTTTAAAAATCGAAAAAAATCGTAAAATTGCGATTCTAATGAGAAATAATTTTTCGATTGCGCTCAAAAACGTGGCAGTTCTAAGTTCAGAAATTTCGAAGGCCCTTATAAAATTTCATCGCAATTGGAGTATCGGTTTAGCCGGAATCGTGTGGACAAACACACAAAAATACAAAAAGAAAAAAAACATTCCGGATTTTTTTCTCCAGTGTAGTGAAATGGAATCTTCGCTTTGAGTTGTCTTTTTTAATGTTGATTGTTAGACTTTTGGCAGTCACCAAGTGTGTTTGGAACTATACAATTTTTTTTTTACAACTTTCCATATAAATAATACTTTTCCCGTTTATATTATGAAAGGGCCGCTATTGCATTACACCCTAAATTATTTTTTACAACATAATTTATAGCATAATGTTACACTTAAATAACCGTTTAAAGAGTTATATAATATTATTGTAACTCTGATTGGGCACACATTTTTTACGTTTTGTAATCCTGAAATTTGGGAAAATATGTTTTTGAGAATTTCTTAAATCGGCTTTAACCTGCTTATTTTGTGCTTCAAATAAATATTAGAGCATCGTTTTAATCTAAAATGGACCTTTATAACATAGTGTCTTGAAACTGTGCACAAAAAACCCTCAAACACGCAAGAATGCATTACGAACTTGCACCCCATACTGGTATTCATAATATTTTTACCAAACCACTTGGCCAAATTACAAAAATAAAATATTGAAGATTTACACACATTGTTGTCGAGAACGTCAATAATGGCCAATAGTTTTTGGGTCAAAATCCTCAAGGTCACGGGGCATAAAGATCGTCCCCGTGTTATTTCTTATGGGAGATTTTTGCCGATGAGACCTAGCTCGAAAATTATGAAGTTTGACAATTTGTTATCGGATCAAGGAGGGCTTAATAGTTTTTATGTCACTCAGTTTTTTTTATATAGAGGCCCAAAGTAGTTAGTCTAAATGAAATATATTTTTTGAATTTTGCTGGTGAATACAATGTGCATACATAATAATATGCAATGCCATGCCCTATTATGCATTTATAATTTTAAAAAAAGAAAAATACATAATTAACATGGTGAAATGCACTTATTGTAATTATATATAAGTTATAAATCAATGTTTTGAAGTCTTTAACGTTGTGCATAATTCCCCAAGTAAATTAAGGCTTTTCCAGAACACTTTTTTTTACCGATATATTGAAAGTCAAAGGAAAATGGCTGAAAGTTGGTTGGATGAAAGATGAACTTGAATAAAAAAGAAGAAAAAATAACTTTTTTTTGACGGGACAAAAGCTCTATTTTGGCCATTTGATGCAAATTTTGGGTCAATACGAAAATTAATGTTTTAGATGCAATATTTAGTTTTGAGCTATAATTTGTTTTAACTGTTTCAACACACCTTTGTCTCTGGACTGAGTATGAGGGAAAATAATTTTTTGAAAAAATGTTCGATGTACGATTTTTTGTCACATGGTACAAAAAAGAGTTTTGAACCGGAACACGAAAAGAATCGTTCATCAAAAGTGATTTCAGAAAATTAGTTTCCCTTATACTCAGTCCAGAGACAAAGGTGTGTTGAAGCAATAAAAGAAATCATAGCTAAAAATTAAATATTGCATCTAAAACATTCATTTTCGTATTGACCCAAAATTTGCATATAATGGCCAAAATAGAGCTTTTGTCCCGTCCAAAAAAAAGTTTTTTTTTTCGTTTTTATTAAAGTTCATCTTTCATCTAACCATCTTTTAGCCATTTTCCGTTGACTTTCAAAATATCGGTAAGAGTGCTCTGGAATAGCCTTAATTAAAATTAACATTTTCCAAATCTATGTCAGACCAAACTGTCGACACCAAGTCGCGATGTTGGACCATTTTCGATGCCTTTGTCGAATCTTTTTTATAACGATTAACATACATCGTCAAATAGGTCCCGTAGAGAAGCGCACAGCTCTCTTTGTGTATACCGAAGGTGTCAATGAACGTCTTCTATATCGCCAATCAGCGATTGGTGAACGTATCAAAAGCATGAGTTTCACTCTTCTGCGACGTCATTTAACTTCAAAGATGTAATTTTTGTCCAAAATAAATCGTGTATTTTCCAAACAAACAGGTCGAAATTTCCCTTGATGCTGTTATCAAATTTAAACATAGACATCAATCTTAACAGAAGTCCTAGAATGTTGTATTTGTAATTGCGCAGAAAAGATGGACTGTTTGCGAGAGAAGTGCAGCCATTTAAAATTTGAAATTGAATTTGTAACGATTTTGTTTCCTATTTTAATTAATAGTTCGTCTTAACACACATTGCAGACTTTAATTATCAAGCTTATATAATGGGCAAATGGCTGAACTTAAAAGTCAATAAAAAATAATTATTGTTTTGGTTATGAAGTGTTATCAGAAGTTGTTGACCTAACCCAGTACTTATGAATGAAATGAATTCTTTATAAACAGCCTTGCTGATTGTTTCAGATTAATGGTGTTCGAAAAATCAAAAGACGCAAAGTAAAACCTACATCATCAGCAGGAAAATCATTGACCACGACATCAAAAGCACCATCAACGTCTCGTTCACGTAGCTATAAACCCCAACTAAGAACCCTGCAAAAAGAGACGGTTCCCACCATTAAACCAACGTCGAGGTCCTTCCATACCCTGCCAGCATCGGCGGAACCTCGTCAACCTAGCATCTTCGCATCTTCCAACTACTGTTCTCTGGTCTTCGTATGCAACAAGGGGAACGTTGTAGCTCTCTGTATGACAAACGGTACTTTCCAACTCAGCTGCTCAACCGATGATAACTGCGCTTCATATTCGTATACTCATAGTTTTACCGATTGTAAAATCGATATGAAGTACAAGAAAGGTATCACGAAGATCTATTGTAGAATTGGTGTTGTTGTCAATATCACTTCTCAAGAGACCGGCACAGATGTTAACTGTATTTCCGAAGATCCTGCCTACGTTGAGAATAAAATATGTAATATGGTTTTCTCGGCTGGCAAATCTGGAACAAAAAACAGTTCGATTAGAAATGAAAATGCACCAAGGCCCATGAACGAATTGATTACTTCACAATCTGTATCGAACGTAATTTACAACATGTCACGTGATCTAAGAATTGAAGATTCTGAACCGGAGTTCCCAAACATTGAATATCCACACATAGTTTCTCTATACAACTTTCAAACGGTTGGTGATTCCAAAGGAAATCCGGGCCTATCAAAAGCGTATGTTTTAAAAGATACGACGAACAATTCAGTCTTAGCAAATTCTACTTTGAGTTTAAGATCTTCAAACGATTATGAGAGTCTGGATGAGTTTCGATCTGAAATGATGTCTTTCAATTTTCCGCTTCCAAATGAGACTGGTTCTTTTGATAGACTACAAATTCTGGACGTAAACTCCAATGACGTTCAATTTAAACCTGAAGATGACTCATATGATATAGACTATTATGATCAAGACGGGTTTTAGAATTCGTAATTTATATGACATTCAACAATTTATGTTGTATAATTATTAATGTTCACATAAATGAGCAAAATGAGTGCAAAACATTTCTTAAATAAACCAATTGTACTGAAATAAAATGATAATTTAACACAAATGTAAGAATCTGTGTAACGTTTACCTAATTAGTACCAATCTAATGTTGACACACACATACACACACAATTATGTGTTGAATATTTTGCAAACACATAGATAATAGACTACATACAATGAACCCCTTCTTATACTAATCATTTTATTTCAACACGAACACACAAACTAGTGTACAAAACTATAACGCCGTGGTGACGATGACCACGTTGAAAATTACCAATATTTTTTCTCATCAGAATCCTCCAAGGTAGCTAAACAATCGTTGCCTTGTCATAGATTTTTATTGTTGGGACCAACAGTAGAAAATTGTCAAGTTTCACAATATATTCGCGGGTCGTAGTGTATCCAGTTTTGTTCTTTTATTCAGCATATTCATAACAAATTAACCTCTTCGAGATATAGTTTTCCGTTCAATGGTCTGGTTGCCATGACTAACTCTGTCCCGGCTGATAGAAAGTTTGCCTCATAGTTGTTGTGAGGAATCTTTCAAACATTTATCTGTGTATTAATTTTCTACTTATGTATTGCCAATTGTTGCACTTTCACCATCATACAGTAGCTATTTTAACATAAATCTTGTAATTGTTCGTTATATCCTCACCTTAGATAATTGAATTTAAAATTGAACTTAACAAATTTTGATAACTTGAAGCATACTACAACATACAAGAGTTAAACAGATTAAGGATGTACCTAAATCTTTGATCAACAAACCAAAATAAATTTGTGACCCATTCATAATTTTTCTGAAATATATTAACTCGTTAGTTTCCTATTTAACAATGTATTGTTTACTGTTATATATTGTGCTATGGACAACATGTTCCAGACAACGGGGTTTGATATACCCAGCTGAGATAGATTTTGAAATTTCTGGATTAATTTCCATATGTCAATTTTGTTTTTATATTACTAATAATGTCCCCCAAAAAACGTCATCAATATCATTTTTTCTTGATCATTAAAATCACTATACTACACTATCCCTTCCCTATCATCTCAACTTCCATCTGACTTTTTAACTTGCTTCATTGATTGTGTAAATAAACACATTTAAAAATAAAATCACAACTAAAACATATGTAGGACACGTTGTGACTGGAACCGATTGGTCCCTTGAGAAACTTAATTAGATAGAGAGATTCGATACTAAAAATATAGTTGAGGTTGGAAGAGAGGTGGTGTGTCTGTGTACAGTTGGTTTGGTACAAATGTTAATATTCGAACATGTGAGAAATGCGGATTAGGATGCAATTCTCAATACAAAACAAGACAGAGTTTCAATTATCAAATTTGATTTTTCAACCATTTTCTTTTTCATGGGGGTGCATCAAAGTGTGCACAAACATCCATGCCGGGGCTCCCCCGAAATAACAAGACGTAAGTTCAGAAAGTTGAAAAGTAGAAAATGAAAAACGACCTCTATATTTCTGAAATTTATTAAACGAGGGAGCGGAGCGACTGAGTGTCTCCATTCGACTCAAACGGCGCTTATTCTGTGATTCTGTGTGTCTGTACGTCGAAAATCAGACGAATCGCTGAAAGGATTGCGCTGAAATTTTAAATAGACATCCGGTACGAGTTTACTGAGAACTGTTAACAAAATCAGCTATAGATCCATTGTGGTTTAAACCTACAATAAATAAAAATGTGATTTAAAAAAAACAATCGATAGCATTTGTTTCGATTTTTCATATGTACTCAACACATGGCTCACTCACTCGTTTAACAATGACTTTGTTGTTTCCCTAGTTAAATCATCAAACTGAATGGGACCCGATGGTATTGTGGCCTCGCGCCATCTTTGTTGAAACTTGTAAACGAAAATAATGTATAAATCTTAATTACGTGTAAATTGGGTAGAAAGACAGTTTCAAAAAGCATATTTAACACAAATCGTTCCGATGATAAGACCAGCTAGGCTAATAGCAATGATATCATCAATCCTAGTATGATATTTACTCCACCAGTATTGCTGTTAATATTCATATTTATTCTCTTCTTCACTGACGTGGAGATTTCTCTCGCTACAAATACGGCAGGGATTGTGAAAATGTGTTTTCAGAACTTCTTTGAAGCATGGACTTGTCTTTATGTGTAAGTTTATCAGCCTATTAAAAATTAAAAACATTGTATTCGCGTGTGGTTAGTTTATGTAGCGTGTGCTTTGGTTCAGGACGTTGTAGCCCTGTCGTAAAGCAATGTGGGCCACAGTGCGCCTACAATGTTGTACAATGGTGTTACAAAACGCACTGTTCGGATTCCGCCACTATTTTATTGAATTCGTTCACTATTAAATTAATTGACAATTCTATATTCTACGAACTATTCATATTTAGATCGAATAACATAAGGTTAATACTGACCGCATTATACTGATGATTGATTGACTTTGAACATAATTTAATAAAATTTATGTTCAATTTGTGCTTCTACTTTCAATGAAAAAATTCATCACTTTACGTTATACCTTTTCACAATTTGATAAAATCAATGTAAACATTCCACCTTCATAAACAATGCAAGCAATCAATAACGTTATTATTCAAATGATTTTATGACAAAATACAAAATAAGACGAAATCCATTTGCAACAAATTGCCACATGAAATACTTTATTGTTTACAAAACTCGTTTATACAGGGAATTTTTCAGGGGGGGGGGGCTTAATATTATCATGTAGACATACATAGGAGTTAAGTGATTGCTTGCTCTAAATAGGTGTTAAACATATGAACATAACAGAAGGCTATATTTGCGGAGAACGTTAAAGAAAATTTAAAACGTTTCCACTTTATTATCAACTAATGATTCCAACACACAATACATAGTACTCACTGTGTTTGAAGTTCAGTTTTATCCGCGTTACTAAGTAGGTCATTACCATGTCTAGAATCTTAGTGTTCTTCCCTGATTCAGCTGACATCTACATCAGAATCAGCCTTGATCCAGCATAGATCCCTGCAGTATAGATCCGCTTGGACTAACCACCAACCAATATCAACATGGATTTCAACTCTGCCACCAAACCACTTATTACCACCTTACGAGTGTTCGGACTTGCTCCCTATGAAACTATCAACACCGGACATTCTGTCACATACCGAAACTCAAAGAAAATGGTGTTTTATAGTTTCATGTGGGTTTTCACGATTGTAACTCTTGTCACAGTATCTGGGTCCACTATGCCAATGGATACTGAACCCAAAGCTCATGCATTACAGTTTATACGTGTGGCACGTGTGTTAAGAGCTCTGTGTACATTATTAGATTTTATTTATTCGCACATTGTGTCTTTTACCAACCGGAATAAGAAACTATTGATAATTTCACAGATTTCATATCTTGGGGTTACTCTGGGCGTTAACACTTCCGAATACAAAACATTCCATCATGCAATCATTGCACAACTCATTGCTCTACTTATATCGTTTTGGGCCATATTTATCTCTGCTTCAATGTCTTTTAATGTCACTTTTGAAACGTTTACGTTTTACTTTGTAATTTTTATCATCACTTTTGAAAATATGCTCTCCGAACTTCACTTTAATAATCTCATCCTGGCTCTAGGTCATATCTATCAAGCTTTTCATAAAAAGTTATCCAAACAAGAAGTGAATGGTGAAAATGTTGTTGATTCGTTGACAATCGACGAAATGAAGTCTCGTAGACAACAAAGTATTAAAACACACATCCCCATTGATGTGTCACGACACAAGAATCAAGCTAGGATGCATGCGCCAACAAAGCATAAAACATTTACAACGACTGGGATCTCGACAATTCTTAATCCATCAAGAAACAGAGAAGATATGTTCGACCCAGCTAGACTACACAGCTGCATCTATGATGTCACAATGATGGTGAACTCTATCTTCGGAGTGCAAAACCTTTTAGCATTTTCCCAAGTTGTTCTTGAACTGATGATTTTACTCTACATATCGCTTACCGTGTTAATTGGCCACGACCAGGATCGGGTCAACAGTAAATCTGCTCTTTGTATGAACGCATGTTCGGTGGTTTTCAATGTAGCTCGCATGTGTTTTTCCGTCTCATCGTGCTGCCTCACCAACTACCAGGTAAGATGATAACGATGATTTATAATAATTGGATGAGCGAAGCGAACACTTCAATTTGACTTTCTGTTTTTTTGTTTGTTTTTTCACGTACGTTACCCCAAGAAAAATAGCTCGGGTGTTTTGTTTTTGTTAGTTTTTCTGTCTGTTTGTTCGCACGATTCCGGGCAAACGGCATATGCGATCTTGATGAAAATTGGAGGGGACCTTCGTTTTCTCTGAACTTAGACTTGCCACGTTTTTGGGTGCAATCGAAGAAATATTTCTCATGAATATCGTACTTTTACGATTTTTTTCGATTTTTAGTGCGACTTTTTCGTGACATTTGGGCCGATTCTGACCAAACGGGTACGGCTTCAACGTTCATATTTCACATGGACATTAAGGTTATGGTGATGTAGTACATTTTGAAAGAAAAAGTTGAAAAAGTTAGCCAGAATCTATAGAAATGAGGCTTTTAATATAAGTTTTTTGATTTTTTGAGCGATATTTTCGTGCCATTTGGGCCAATTCTGACCAAACGGGTGGGGCTACAACGTTCATATTATACATGGACATTAAAGTTATGGTGATGTAGTACCTTTTGAAAGAAAAAGTTGAAAAAGTTTGCCAGAATCCATAGAAATAAAGCTTTTAATATAAGTTTTTTACGGTAAATAAAACCAATTGACAAGAAACAATAGAAACTTGACAACAATCACCTACAATGCGTAGGCAGCAAAACAAAGCACTTGCAAAAGTAAAGATATCCAACGCAAACAAAAAACTTTAAAAAAGCTCATCGATCAATGCGGCGGGACTTAAGCGTTTACCTAGTTACATAAAACATAATTTTTTTGTAGTTTTAGCAAGTTTATCTTCAAAGGCTTGAAAGGGGAACAACTACTCAGATTGACCAACTTGATGAAGATGATCCAACGTTTGACAACTTTCATGTTGTGCAACCTGCCATTTAAATATTATGTACTAGGCGAGGTCAGCATTATTTTACTGTGGCTAGTGTTCATGTGTTGTCAAAGTTAAATCTATATTAAACATGTCACCACAGTGTTCCGCCTAAGCAGATTTGTGTTAATAGTATGTGTAGGCCTACTTTTATTTTCTATAAGCTAGTTAACATCGTTCAACTTTTTGTCCTATGTTTTTTTTACTAAAAGCATCACACGGTATTCCAAACACATCGACTTCATCAAAAGGATGGAAGCTTAATTCCTCGCAGAGTTGAAAATAATACAAAGCCTCCTCTTCGTGGAGTATTTTGTTATCGTTATCTTATATATATGAACGTTATCGTGAATTAAGTTATCCAGAAAAGTTACTTCGCCAAAATGTAAATGTTTCAATTGTCAATGTTTTCGACGCACAAATCATGTTTAATAAATGCACGCACAATAAACATTTCGGCGTATTTTATTATTGAATAAATTGTTTAAGGCTAATGCAGGGCACGTGTGGCTCTCTGTAGTCTGGTACAGTGGTTACAGAGTTACAAATTCAGATAAACATACAACAAAAGACATCAAAAAACAGGACATTTATAGAGTTAGTTGACGAGAAAGGCAAGGGTACTTACAGCGGGGGCGAGGCCGGAAAGCTCGTGGTCACGAAACAAGGTCGTGAAGCTCATCTCTGCGTGGAGACGTTGTACGTAAGCCCCTGCGAGGGGGTCGAGTCGAGAGCTAACCGCCGACGGGTATACACGTCTTTATTACGCATCATCGGGGGAAGCCGCGCGATGCGACAGAGGATTCTTCGCTTCAAGGAGTAGTACTGCTGGAGACATCCTCCAGCGACGGGTGCCAGCGCCGGGGCCGCGTATTCAAAGAGGGGGCGGATAAAAGTTTAATATGTGTGCCGTAGAGTACGGAAGCTGCAGCCAGAAAATCGTCTACGAAGCAATAGCCTTTTCTTTATTAAAAAAAAACGGTTTACACAAAAATTCAATAAGAAAATATTGAAAGTGCCGTTTAATAACATGTACCTGTCCGTCAGGTTCAAAGTCACGTCCATTACTTTCGATTAACCAATAATACCTAATAATAACTTCGTTAGTAATAAGTTCCTGGTATGCTGAACATAACGCGTTGGTGAGAAAAGTTTAATAAGTTAATGCATTACTCCCGTTGAAGTTACGACTCATCTCTGCCTACACAGATGCTTCCAACTTCAAGAATGTTTTCATCGAGTAATTATTACATTTCACATTGATATAAATTGTAATGTGTTGAATGTGCTAGGAAACAATTTAAATGAACTACATGTTTAGCACCATCATTCCAACCATGTGTTGTTTTTGTGTTCTAGGCAGAAGAGCTGGCTCGCACTGTATCAAGATTACAGAGCAATGCTAAGACTGCTCACGTCAGAGATCAGGTGGGTAATTAGTACACTCCTTCGTTAATTATATAAAACATATATTTTTAACTTTTCCATAAACGTGCTACTAAAGCAACCATCTGTGCTGATATGATACATAACATCAGCCTTTGCCGACCAACAATAAGTATTTGAAATTGACGCAAATGATTTGCGAGATATGCTCTATAGAGAACCTTAAAATCGGAAAATTAATTATGGACAAAACATGTATTTCAGTGTTCATTTCAGATGCAGGCGTTGTCTCTTCAGATCCTTCACCACAAGATGCAGTTCTCGGCTTGTGGTCTCTTCCCAATAGACGCCACTCTCATCACATCGGTAATGTTACCCATTAAAATTAATCATTACAACTTTAAAACTTAGCTTAACATCATAACTTCAAATCATCATAATTTTGTGTAAGTTAAATGACGTCTGCATCTTCGACGTTAAATCACTTCACTTTGGTTATGAATTAAATGTTATTTTCAAAACAACCCGCACCATCCACCATCTGGATTCAATGTTGCCTTATATTCCAAGTGAGAAAGTGTATCAGTGGTTCACTAATGTTTTGTTTCTTTGTCGTATACGAAACTATTTTATCTGGGTCTGAGAACAGTGCTGAAATGTCAAAAAATATGAAATTCGGGGTTACAAATGATAAAACATGTTCTGATTGTACCTTGGTTACGCTTTCAGAGATTTAACACCAAGCTGAGAAACAAAACTCTGTTGTACAAATACAACTGCTACACAGACACAGAATAAAAATAAGATAAGATACATTTATTAGCAACAATTAAAAAATGTTTTTAATTTAAATACAAATACAAGAAATGAGTAATAATAATACAATTAAAAAATTACATGTTTAGACCATAAAGGTGATTCCTAAGAATAGAAATAGAACCTTTTAATGCAACAAAAAACTTTGGGATTGTCCGCCAAAAACTTTGGGATTGTCCGCCTTGCACCAACAAACAATCCGATTACATGTAATGGATTTGCATGGTATTTGTCTGCATAACTTTACTAGGAAGCTTCGCAATCGCTTTTTCAGGCGCGTTGTTGGATGAGCGTAATTTTTTTTAAAACGAAAAAAAGCGTAAAATTGCAATTCGCAATTTTCATGAGAAATTATTTTTCGATTACGCTCAAATTTCACACCAATATATTAATTCATAAAATTAAGGTTCTGTAAAAAAATCATTACTATCGGATAATGCATATATAGGTGTTATAAGTCGAAGAAATGTTTTAAAAATCGAAAAAATCGTATAATTGCAATTTTCATAAAAAATCATTTTTTGATTGCACTCAAATTTCACACGAATTATGAATTTACAAAATTAAGTTTCTGTGAAAAAATTATTACAATCGGATTATGCATATAGGTGTTATAAGTCGAAGAAATGTTTTAAAAATCGAAAAAATCGTAAAATTGTAATTTTCATCAGAAAACATTTTTTGATTGCGTTTAAATTTCACACGAATAAATGAATTCATAAAATTAGGTTTCTGTGAAAAAATCAATACTATCGGATAATGCATATAGGTGTTATAAGTCGAAGAAATGTTTTAAAAATCGAAAAAATCGTAAAATTGCAATTTTCATAAAAAAAATCATTTTTTGATTGCACTCAAATTTCACACGAATATATGAATTCATAAAATTAAGGTTCTGTGAAAAAATTATTACAATCTCATAAAGCATGTAGATGTTATAAATCGAAGATTTTTTTTTTAAATCGAAAAAAATCGTAAAATTGCGATTTTCATGAGAAATAATTTTTCGATTGCGCTCAAAAACGTGGCAGTTCTAAGTTCAGAGATTTCAAAGGACTCCAGAAAATTGCATCGCAATTGGAGTATCGTTTTAGCCGGAATCGTGTTAACAGACAGACAAAAATACAAAAAGAAAGGAAAAAAAGAAAAAAAAATACGGATTTTTTTCTCCAGTGAAGTGAAATGGAATCATCGCTTCACTCATCTAAATTAACAAATAAGTGGATCGTATTTTCAGTAAACATTATATTCAGACCGGCCGCTGCTACAATAAACGCTGCTGCTGTTTTATTTAGCCTTGAAGTAGAGGCGAAAATAAGTAATTTCGTAAAGAATGTCCTACGAGATCTCTACCAAGTGATACCAGCTACTGTCCTAACAGCTCGACTGTGGATGTTTCATATTCTGTGGGCATGCAAAAACGAGTCATAGAAAAGAACACCTACCATATGAAAGTATTGAATTAATTTATGCATGCAAGTCTAGAAGAAAGATGTTTTGCTAGCAATTTGTAAAGTTTTCGGGGCATGAAGCATCCGATTTTGTTGTTGGGAAGCTATGTGACTGATGTGTGGGGGGGGGTTGTAGAGAGATTTAGTATGGTGAGGCGTAAAGGACTTTATTAAATGATGCTCTTGGACTTTATTATTATTGCTTAACGTCTCATATTGATGCAACTTGGCTAATCGAGACGAAGGGAGGGACGTAAGGGGTGACGCGGGGGGACAAGGGGTGGACAGGCCTGTGCTGGTCGGAACCAGCCACAAGCGTATGGGGAGGGCAGGGGTTCCCCCACGTCGTGGTCGTCTCCGTCTGTGTCATCATCCGTCCGTGTTGTCATTGTCGTCACCGTCGGGGAGGTAGCCAAAGGGAAGGGGAAATTTCCCCGACGACGACCCAGAGCTCGCTATTAGTTTCAGGAAAAACACTTCCCTAATCACGGGCCAAACCACGAGAAGGTTGCGAGTTGGAATTTGATGGCCCCTCTTGGAGTTAGTGTTTTCATCAAGATGAAATAAGTGGGCTTGATGATTTAAGGAAATTCGTATGAATAGAGAAACTCTTATAGTTCCGTAGATACGGATAAAATCCCACGAAGAACAGCCTTTTCTTCGTTAAAAAACGGTTTACACAAAAAACAATAGGAAGATATTAAAACTGCCGTTTATTAACATCTACCTGCCCGTCAGGTTCAACGTCACGTCAATTACTTTCGATAAACCCATAATAATAACTTCGTTAGTACTCAGTTCCTGGTATGCTGACCATAACGCGTTGGTGAGAAAAGTTTAAAAAGTTAATGCATTACTCCCGTTAAAGTTATACGACTCATCTCTGCCTACACAGATGCTTCCAACTTCAAGAATGTCTCAATCGAGTAATTATTACATTTCACATTGATATAAATTGTAATGTGTTGAATGTGCTAGGAAACAATTTAAATGAACTTCATGTTTAGTACCATCATTCCAACAATGTATTGTTTTTGTACCCAGGCAGAAGAGCTGGCTCGCACTGTATCAAGATTACAGAGCAATGCTAAGACTGCTCACGTCAGAGATCAGGTGGGTAATTAGTACACTCCTTCGTTAATTATATAAAACATATATTTTTAACTTTTCCATAAACGTGCTACTAAAGCAACCATCTGTGCTGATATGATACATTACATAAGCCTTTGCCGACCAACAATAAGAATTTGAAATTGACGCAAATGATTTGCGAGATATGCTCTATAGAGAACCTTAAAATCGGAAAATTAATTATGGACAAAACATGTATTTCAGTGTTCATTTCAGATGCAGGCGTTGTCTCTTCAGATCCTTCACCACAAGATTCAGTTCTCGGCTTGTGGTCTCTTCCCAATAGACGCCACCCTCATCACATCGGTACTGAAACACATTAAAATTAATCTTTATAACTTTAAAACTTAACTTAACATATCCTTACTTCCTAACATCATAATTTTGTGTGTGTTAAATGGCGTGTGCATCTTCGACGTGAAATCACTTCACTTTGTTTATGACTAATATGTTATTTTCAAAACAACCCGCACCATCCGCCATCTGGATTCAATGTTGTCTGACATCCCGAGTCAGGAAACGTATCAGTGGTTCACTAATGTTTTGTTTCTTTGTCGTGTGTGAAACTATTGTAAATGGATCTGAAATCAGTGCTGACATGGCAAGGAATAAGAAATTCGGGATTACAAATGATAAAACATGTTCTGATTGTACCTTGACCACGCTTTCAGAGATTTAACGCCAAGCTACAAAATGAACAGTTTGAGATATCACCATACATGCCAACGGCCTTTCCATGGTGAATACACCGGTTCTCGATAGATCACCGAAGTATAAAGCAACATCGGGCGTGGTCGGTACTTGAGTGAGTGACCACTTGGGAACACTACGTGCTGTTGGCAAAGGTGGTAAAGCAGATCGCCAAAGTGTGCCCCCGATTTAAAACGATCTTGCATTGTCACCGTAGCCGCTCTGCGGAGAACAATGTTCATAACATGTTTCTGGTGTTGGATAAAAAAAAACACATTGAAATTTTTAAAATAGCTTATTATATAACAAAACTCTAAATTCTATGTAATCTATGGATGAAAATTGTATAATTATAACCAATAAGTGGATCGAATTTTCAGTAAACATTATAGTCAGACCAGCTGCTGCCAAAAAAATCGCTGCTGCTGTTTGATTTAGCGTTGAAGTATAGGCGAAAATAAGTAATTTGGGAAAGTATGTCCTATGAGATCTTCACTAAGTGAGACCAGCAACTTTCCTAACAGCTCGACTGCGGATGTTTCATATTCTGTGGGCATGCAAAAACGAGTCATAAAAAAGAACACCTACCACATTAAAGTATTGAATGAGTTTATGCGTGCAAGTTTAGTAGAGTGATGTTTTGCTAGGAATTTGTAGTTTTCGGGGCATGAACATCCGATCTTGTTGTTGGGAAGCTATGTGACTGATGTGGGGGGTCTTGTCGAGAGACTCAGTGTGGTGAGGCGTGAAGGACTTTATTAAATGATGCTCTAGGAGTTAGTATTTTCATCAAGGTGAAATTAGTGGACTTGATGGTTTAAGAAAATTCGTATGGAAGAAGAGAACAAAGTCTTATATGGTTGCGAAGATAAGCAATTTGGATCGCAGTAATTTAATACGATATTATATTATAGTCTTTTTGAAAGCAGTTTGAATAAAACTTAGATTATTGGGTTGATAGGTAGAAGGTTTGGGCGTACCTAGTAGGTTAAAAATACCGTCAGCGTAAAGCAAAAGGCAACTTCTCACATGTTGCCATGCTGTTGTGGCCTTTGTTGTAATTGTATTTTTATTTCAATTTTTTAAATCCGAAAGTACTGAAACTAGAAAGGGATTATGAACTGTGCCCTGTGGAACTCTAGTTTTTACAAGTATAACCAATAGAGAATATTTAGGAAGGCTCATTGATTTATATAAGAAAGGAAATATGCAGTGCAGCTGTGAGTAAAGGGGTAATAATTCCTAACGAAAACAGTTATTTGAGGAGAATTCGAAGGACTAAAGAATGAAATGCCTTGCTTTAATCGTAAAATTGAGCAATTGCCTTTGTGTCCTTTGGGTTTGACATAAATAAACAGTTAGAAACGAACGAATTAGATGGGTAGGTGGTTGCTTGTCAGCTTTGCGCTAGAGATATCGGTATTACAGTTAAGAGTTTGTAATTGAAACTGTATGTGATGCATCTGTATTTACATACATGTTTATAAATTTATTTTACTTATGGACTTGTTTTCGGTTATGAATTGCTTTATCATAAAGGTATTTCATTTGGTTTCAGATCGTGGGCTGTGTCGCTACATACCTGGTAATTGTGATTCAAATGGCCCCAATTTGAAGCAACGTCCCGACAACCAGAACACCACCAGATTCATAGTCACCCCCTAGGTAACAGGAACGTCTTGTTGCTAAGGATTTAGTATTGTATATGCACAATTACACGCCTAAAACATTTGCACAGCAACGAGGTAGTTCCTGGGTCTAGGGGGTTGACTTTGGTCGGTTTGGTAAAACCCTCCCGTATTAGGCTCAAACATTAAGATCCACGAGTGTTTGTTGTATTTGTCTTCAGGATTCGCAATCAACACCTTCAAGTGGTGTAACTATGTTAAGTGTATGTTCTGTGCTTAGCAAAACTCTCTTTATAAATGCTCGGCATTTACTGAACAAATTTACTTTATAACCATTTTTTAAGCTCTATGATAGTGTGGCACGAATGATACATTATCTGGAATTGGTAGAGATGTGCAAAAATGGGAGAACGAAATTCGCATTTTTTAAAAATTGCAACCCTTCCGATTCAGTTTGGAAATGAACCACCTGAATTGTGATTGAATGGTACCAATTTCCAATTCGCGAATTTTCGCGATGTTTTAGTTGATACCGCGAACTTGTGGCAAAATTAGCAATATGTCTTTAAACACGAATTAGGTCATGAAATTTCAAACAAAGTTTTCTTTTCAAAGTTTTGGTGGAGGTGCCGGGTAGGTTGTCGAAATTAAATTAATTTTGGCTGGTACATATGGCGGAGGTGCATGGTCATAAAACACGATTGTGAGATGATCGTAATAATCGTTTGTACGCAAGTAAACTCAAAATACTTCATATTTAAATTCGACATTACAAAAAATGCATATTTTCGTAATTTTGGTGGAGGTGCCGGGTAGTCCAAATAAATCCTGGTAAAAACTGTCAGAAACTTTGAAAATTGAAGGCTGAAATTGAGCTTAAAATTAAAACTGATTCTCACTTTCACGTGCTTGTTTTCTTTTAAATTAATCATTAATTGTCCTGGAGTTAGTGATACTGATAATTTAAATCTATACGTGTTTTGTGTATTTTTTGTTTTTATATAAGTTTTGCTTTGTCAAATTGTTTTTTGGTAAATAACGAAAAATCACGAATTTAAATTTTTATGGCTCGAATATTCAAACTCAAAAAACAAACAATTTGTGCACATCTCTAGGAATGGCAATCGCTCGTGGTACACCTGAACTAAAAAACTAACCAGCATTATTCTACGTGTGTTCTTTTGTTGATAATTTACCATATGATTACAGAACGCAGAGTTACAATTATTATAAAGTATTTCACACTTTACCACTTATAACTCGTATGAATTAAAATTATTTAATTAGCTAGCAAAGTGTTATTAATTTATTATTGTTCTAAAACATATTCATACATAGTTTGCATACATTAGAGAATAAAACACGATACAACTGAATGTTAAGAATATTATGTTTGTTTGTTTTCTCTCTACTTTACTAGAACAGAAAAAAACTTTCCATAGAGCAGGAGCGAAGATTCCATTCAACTGCACTGGAGAAAAAAATCCGGAATGTTTTTCTTTTCTTTTTTCTGTTTGTATTATTGTGTGTCTGTTAACACGATTCCGGCTAAACCGATACTCCAATTGCGATGAAATTTTATGGAGGCCTTCGAAATCTCTAAACTTAGAACTGCCTGGTTTTTGAGAGCAATCAAAAAATTATTTCTCATGAAAATCCCAATGTTACGATTTTTTTCGATTTAAAAAAAAAGTCTTCGACTTGTAACACATACATGCTTTATCTGATTGTAATTATGTTTTCACAGAACCTTAACTTTATAAATTTATTTATTCGTGTGAAATTTGAGCTCAATCAAAAAATTATTTCTCATAAAAACCGCAATTTTACGATTTTTTTCGATTTTTTTTTAACTGCTTCGACTTATTACACCTACATGCTTTGTTCGATTGCTACAATTTTTTCACAGAACCTTAATTTTATGAACTTATATATTCCTGTGAAATTTGAGCGCAATCAAAACATTATTTCTCATAAAAATCGCAATTTTACGCTTTTTTTCGTTTTTTACCAAATTTCTTCGACTTTATAACACGTACATGCTTTATTCGATTGTAATTTAGTGTGTAATGTAATGTGCGCCCCTGATCCGCATGTCGTCGTCGTAAAAATTAAAACAATATTACCAAGCGTGTGTCGCAGGCCATAGCAATGGGAAAACGAAATCAATTTAAATACCGGCAGCTCAATGCACCAATTACGCTCATCCAACAACGCGCCTGAAAAAGCGTTTGCGAAGCTTCCTAGTCTTTAGTACTCCACTCTTATTTTGATGTGCACACAAATTTAACTTTCCTTACATATTAATGTAAATATGTTTTTATTGTGGTGGAGTTACGTACAAAATAATATTATTATGACAGCAAGCTCAAGTAAACAACAGTTACTTATGAAATTAGTTTTCGGTAAACTGATTATTGATTCCTTTAAGCCGCACTTAGCGGGATTATTCCTTTCAATACGTTTATTAAAATTTCAACTTAATAAGCCCATGGCGCACTTCATTTCAGTCTTCTGCCCATAACCTTGTCTCGCTCCTGCTTGAACTGCTGTTCAGATTCTACAAGAGACAATTTAAAACCACTAATTGCAGAAAGAGAGCAAGGTAGCTTGAATAAAACTTTAATTAATCTTCGTTGATTCGAATAAGGCTACAGATCGGGGCAGGGTTCTCTAAATGAAGAAAGGAGATTCACGTAAATATAATAAGAAATATACAATAATAAATCGTGCTATTCAACTTATATATAAGAATTGACCAGAACAAAATTCGGAAGTCAACACACTTCAAGAGGTTTTATGTACTACGAGTTTGAAGGTGTTCTTATAAATATCTGGACTGCACGATGGATTTCAACGCAGCAATCAAGCCGCTTATCGCATCGTCTCGTATGTTTGAGCTGGCTCCGTACAGCATTGTGAAGACAGGACATTCGACAACGTATAGGAAATCCAAGATGGCTGCTGCCTATAGCGTGAAAACATTAACATATTATGTTATTTTAACGTCAATATTTACGATAGAAATAAGAACCAATGCCAAACAACTAGGCATAAATTCACAAGTTATGGTGGTTGTGCATTATTTAAAAGGTATCTGTTTGATCATTTCGTTTGTTAACTCACACGTTTATTGTTTGTTCAAACAGGAAAATATTCTGCATGTCCTCTTAGTGATGTCAAATCGTAGTCACTCGTTTGAAGTGACACCATCTACAAACAAGAAGTTTTACACATTTGTTATTTTTCAACATATTCCATTTATTCTAACGTTCTTAATAGTTGTGTTGTTTGCTTTCACTGTTTCAGAAGTTAAAATTTTAATATAACTGATTTATGTTTCATTTTATTTTGTCAACGTATCAACTTTAATTCCTGAACTACAATTCAATTACCTGAACATTATGCTTGGGAATCTTTATAAATCGTTCCACGTTAAATTGTTGAGATGTGAATGGAACTAATTTCAATATTATGTATGTCCTCTTAGTGATGTCAAATCGTAGTCACTCGTTTGAAGTGACACCATCTACAAACAAGAAGTTTTACACATTTGTTATTTTTCAACATATTCCATTTATTCTAACGTTCTTAATAGTTGTGTTGTTTGCTTTCACTGTTTCAGAAGGTAAAATTTTAATATAACTGATTTATGTTTCATTTTATTTTGTCAACGTATCAACTTTAATTCCTGAACTACAATTTAGAAACCTGAACATTATGCTTGGGAATCTTTATAAATCGTTCCACGTTAAATTGTCGAGAATTGTGAATGGAACTAATTTCAATTCAGACCTCTCTGATATAACGAGTAAGGCAAATTTAATCAAAGTATTGGAAATGTCTTGCCTTCATGAAGAAAGAATCTTCAACGCGCGTAAAACAAGTAGAACGTGTGGAACAGTTGCAACTTTGGGTCAAGAAAAACATGTAAGGGTGATTTCGATGCCTCAGATCTTCACAGTTCTTTGTAAATACGACGTTTCTGTGACTGTGAATTCCATCTTCGGAGCGCCGAATGTTCTGGTGATGTTGATCGTGTTCCTTGAATTGTTGACTACTCTCGACTATTTCGTCGAGATCTCGAGCGGACAACAGAAGGGACTGTTCACATCTAATCTGATGCTTGACTCTATGACCTTGACATTCATCATTAGTGTGGCGCGGTTGCTGTTCATGGTGGAGTCTTGTAGTTGGTCTGCATCGCAGGTGGGTTGATACACAAAGTAGGAAGGCAGTCGCGTTGACGAATAAGATGTTTTGGTCCATAGGTGGAGCCGGTGTTCTAGTCATATATTAATAGATTTTCAAACTACAACAAAGTGGTGGCAATTTCTATTAAGTACTATTAATAATTTATCCATTTTTATTAGTTCAAAACACAACACAATTTTCAACTTATGACTCTAGTCGTTTATCCGAGGATAGTCAAAGTCAAACTAACTTGTTCACTTCGCTCTTCACGCTTCCTTTGCTCATCCACTAACTAAGCGATAGGCGAACCCTTACTTACGCATTTCAAACTATAATGTTCTGAGGGGGTATCTGGCCCAACACCAGCCACAGGCAATATTGATTGAGAGTCGTTCCAAAGATTCTAATTATGCTGAGAATTTAGAAAAACGTCTGGATCTGCTTACAATCAATCACAATAACGAAGTCATTTGAAGGTTTTTCTTGGCCAGACTTAAACAAGAAAATAGTATTAATTTATTTATTCTAGTTGCTGCATATTTTGTTTCTCCTTGACTTGGAGACTTGCTAAGTATTGGTGCTTAAATCTCATCAAGGTCATCAAAAAAAAGGGTGGGGGCATCAAGGTTGTACCGTCTTGTTGTTTAAAACTATTTATGTTTAACATAAAACTAAATATATATTATAACTTTTATCATTATTTTAGTGCTGGGTTAACGAACCCTACACAAGTTCTAACAATATAAAAATAGTTTCGTTTTCTTGTACCAGTCAGAAGAGCTGGCTCGCACTGTGTCCACAGAGCAATGCTAAGACTGCTCGCTCCAGAGATCAGGTGGGTGTTCTTCTCTACTAGCACCAGATAATACAAACTCAGGAATCATTTTATATTCTGTTCCCTTCAGATGCAGGCGTTGTCACTTCAGATCCTTCACCACAAGGTTCAGTTCTCGGCTTGTGGACTCTTCACAATAGACTCCAACCTCATCACATCGGTAAAGCAACACATCACATCAGTATATGTCTTTACTTGTGACACATAAAACATAATTCTAAAATACTTAAGTATGCGTTACTGATGTGTGTATTGGTAAATGAACCCGCAAAATTTAGTGAGTTTGGTTATGACATATTTCGATAATATCAACCAAACCTTCTTCTTGTACCAAACAAAAATCAATCTTATTACATCTTATGACAAAACGAAAAATCCCAGCATGTAAATCATATACGCATATCAATGCAAATGTAAATCGCCATCAAACTCGTGTTCTATAACTCGAGCATGCATAATCCTTAAGACATCACAAATTATAACTTTAAAATTACGTTTATATGAATACAATGTGGTGATCATAAAACTTAATGATACTAACGTAATGCATTAGACTTATAATAATATTAGGCAAACGTTAAAGATTGGTAATAATGAAACACGTCGTGGAATAATCATACACAAATACTTACGCAATATAAAGACTCGTATAAAAAGATTATTTCGTTGTTTTATAAACATTACCTGTTTGTAATCAGATTCACTTATTTGTTTGCATTATTATGTTTGTACATGTTGTGTATTTGTAGTAAATGACGATATTTTGTATCCTAAGCTCAGAAGCTCTCAACCTAACAACTGATGCAATATAGTAGGGGAGCAACCTACATCTCGTAGGCTATTTGTGAAAGAGTATAGAGGTAGAAGGCATTATTTTCAGTAAGCCATACGAGTATTTTCCCCCTTCCTGGCACTTCGGCGTCGCGACGCCAACAGCATTTATTGGCTTCTAAGTCATTAACTATTTACCCGACAGAAAAATATATATAGGAAGCAGATTGTAGAGAATGAACGGATGAACATTTGTTTGCAGTTTCGTTGCACTAGAGCGCAAATGAGGTGGCGCCAGGAGCGTCGCGACGCCTCTTGCACTATTTTGCCTATAACTCCTGAACGTCTCATTTAACAAAAAAAGTTCTTTGAAGCATTTTCGTAGGAAATATCAATTGGAGTGTAACTACGTAATATTTATGTTGTTTGTTTCAGTAATTAACGAAATTATGCGTAATTAATGAAAAATATGTATATGTGGTAATCACATTCACTGTAAGTTGCCTCTATTTTTCGACGTTTAAATTATGACTGACTATGAAGATGGTAACTATGGCAAATTTAATTATATCATTTAATAATATGTAGGCATATTATTAATTAGTAAGGTACCCATTACTAAAAATAAAGTATAATTCTAATTCTTAGTTTTTTGTGTTTTTTTTTATATATTTTTTAACGTAGAAGCGGATGTGATCTCACAAGAAGTGAACATTGCAAACGTTGTGACCCATGAAAATGTGGAAACATGTTCAGCCACATTAACAAGCATGAACTTGTTCCTACCATTATCTGCTTATAATTCAATGATGACTACTATAACATCTCTCACCCGATTCGGTTCTGCCCCTCTAATCACTGCACCAGCACACGAGTGGTCAACTCTCCTAACAACGCTGAAACAATGTAAAGGAATTTATACCCACATTGTTGGTCCCGGTAAAACGGTGATTTATTTTTATACTAACTTGATATTGGCTTGTACAGCCAGGGTCATATATAAATCAAGAGGTCTGAAAGATACCTCTTTCACCGACATCTCGTGGTCAACTCTCGGTGCCATTATTTATATCGCCCTGTGAACTGCATTATCGACGTTAAAGGGGCTAAAAACCCAAAAAAATATTTTTTACCACGTGATCTATAGCACAATACTACACTAAAATGACAGTTTAAAAAATTATATCTTTTATCTGTGATTTAACACGAATTTTTTAATTTTTTTGATACAGAAATTTGCAAAAATTGGTGTTTTGTGAAATTTCTAAAATCGGCTTTAACCTGCTTCTTTTTTGGTCCACATAGATACTAGAGCATAGTACCAATCTAAAATGCCCATTTATAACATCGTGTCTTGAAACTGTGCCCAAAAATACCCTCAAACACGCAAAAATATGCATTCCAAAATCACACCCCATCTTGGTAATCAGCATATTTTGACCGAACTACTCGCCCAAATTACAAAACAAAACATAGAAAATTTACAGAAAAAGCAGTAGAGTACGTCAATAATGCCAATATTTTTTTGGATCAAAATCCTCCAAGGTCACGGGACATAAAGATCGTCCCCATGTTATTTCTTATGGGAGATTTTTGCCGATGGGACCTAGCTCGAAAAATGTCATGTTTGACAATTTTTTGGGAGGTCATGGATGCCCCAATAATTTTTCTGTTAATTGCTAAATTCATTACTAGTTAGCCTGAATGAAATATATTTTTTGAGTTTAGCGGTTAAATACCCCTTTAACAAGAAACGGCTGCTAATGTCAAAGGAAAATTCTCTATTCACCAGAGAAACTATCAAGCCTAGAAGAAATATAATATTGAACGTAAAGAGAGGATTATATATCGATAATTTGGCCTATAGCATTAAGACTATGCCTTAGTTCTTATATTTGCCTTAGTTTCTAGTTAATTTCGAATAATTCTATCTTAGCTGTCAATTCTTATTTGCAAACCACCAAAGTTTGTTTTATGCTTTTGTTTTGATAAAATTGTATTTTTCTTCTGACTGCCTTCTAGATATTGACTATTTTGTTGACCAAGAGTCTTTCAAAGCCTCCTAAATAATATTAATAATATCAAATAGTCTAGGGAACTTCCATCGATCGATAATGCAGTTCACAGGGCGATATAAATAATGGCACCAAGAGTTGACCACGAGATGTCGGTGAAAGAGGTATCTTTCAGACCTCTTGATTTATATATGACCCTGGCTGTACGTTCCCTGCAAAACAACTTCAAATGCACAGGAAGGATATGAATAACATTAACCTTCGTCCAAGAAAACTGCATACTGTGATAGCTATGGTGAGGTCAATTGGACCGCATATGGAAAATAGTGGTACTGATAGCGCGTGGATTGAAGCGGGTTTACATGGAACTGCAAATGTTCGTCAAATCAGTTACTATTCAAATACTGGACGGCAAACATTCAACAGGGGAGTTAAAGCTCACTTGAACGCCATTCAGGCACTTCACACATTGTTTATTGATTCGTTTCTAGCGAGTCAAAGGCGAGATGGCCCAGGTGATTCAGAAGGCATGCAAAGAAAGGGATGTTGCTGCAATAAAGAAAGCAAACAGTGATGTTTTGAGTGAGACCGTTTCAATAAAGTTCAGATATATGATAAATTAGTTTGAAACTGAAAGTTGTTGTGGACCTTTGTTTAATAAGGTTGTTATTCAATACATGAAAATAGTAGTTAAGCCATTATTGTTTATACGAGTAGCTTTTGGTACAGGTGATTGGCCGTTATACACTTTTCTTCATTAGAAATGGTAGTCAAGTATTTCTTTGCCCACGATAAAGGAATTATGCTCGTGTGACCCCATTATCTCGCCGAGATGATGGAGATAAGAATTTAATGCGCCAGATACCTGGAAAGAGTTCATCGAAGGAAACTGGGTTGTTTACAAAAATGAAATCGTACCATTTAGCTTACTTGGGCTTGTTGGTGTCACAAAGACATCATAGGCACAATCAACGTTTTCTTATAGGGTACGAGCAACTACGTCACGCATCCAGGAGCATGCCGGGTATTCTCCGCTTCGAGCCCAACTGATGGACAAGCAACCCTCATTTCGCAAGTTGACGCCTGCTGAACGGCGCAACACTTATCACGCTCCAACTTTTATTCTATATTCCTTATTGGGACAAAACTTAAGAAAAATAATATTTTAGCAATAGCGATTATTTTGAATTTTTAGACAGCCGTTAACGTATTATATCGATGTACGTATTGAAATAAAATTTAAGGCTTTTACTTGTTTTTTGTGAAATTAAATTAAACAACTTCAATTGACAAAAAACCTAGTGATCGGATTTCGACAAGACCTCTTTCAAACTATGCATCGGACTGTTTAGACAAGAAATAAATTTACTTTCTAGATAGAAAGTGCACTGAACAAAAATTTACAGCATAGGGTAATATGCAGGGTATTGTGTTTTAATTTCATCTAAATTACGCCCTTTTGACGTGCGGATGAGACGTGAAAAACTGCACGCTATGATTGATGTAAATTTTCCTTCAATGATTTTACTATCTAGAAAGTTAATTTATTTCTTGTCTAAATAGTTAGATGCATAATATTAGAAAGAATTCTTGTCAAAATCCGACCAGTAGTTTGTTGTAAATAAAAGTTGAGAAGACATATAGTCGTTGATAGTTTTAGCATTATTTCATAATGCGTACATTGTTATAACACAGATAAAAGAGAACACTACGTAGTGTACTCTATTATCAGATAATATAACAAGCTAACGGAAGTGTAAAAAAAAAAATGCGAAATAATCGCTATCAGAAGGAATGATATGATTTGCTAAATATTATTCCTCTTAAGATTTGTCCAAATAATGAATAGAACAAAAGTTAGAGCGTGGTATTTTGTTGCGCCGTTCTGCGAAACAACTTGCGAAATGAGGCTGCTTGTCCATCCATCCGCCATATTTGTTCTATAATTATAACGATCGAGTGTGGTAACAAGATAACCTCCGTAAATATTAAAGTTTCGTGAAGATTGCAAGTTTGTAATTTTTTGCTCCTTTAATTACCTTTCGAACGGTACCTTTGAAATTGATATCTGTTAATTACCTTAAAAAATATAAAAGTTACAAAGTTTTTTTGGCGGCCATCTTGTTTTTTGCGACGGGTCTCGGACAAAAATCGGAATTTACCTCATCAAAATTGTTAAAGTACGTTTCATAACGAATCGATTGATATCAGATACATAATTCTTTTGTCAATTGTGCCTCGACAAAATGTGTTTAAGACAAACAATGATTCAAAAATACTCCGTAGAATATTGCATACATAAAGAGATATTCTACGAATAAATAAGACAAACAGATTCTAAAACCGTTTTGGTTATGTAGATATATGTGCCATAAGTTCCATAACGATGACGAGTGTGGTAAATAATTTAAGTTTCTGTAACATAACATCAGTAAATATTGAAGTTTCGATAAAATGGTAAATATATAGTTTATTCCTCTTTCAATTACCTTTTCTACCGTACACTAGAGTTAAAAATCGGATTTACTTTTAATGATATGCGAGTCAAAAGGTTTATTAGCGGCGGCCATCTTGTTTTTTGCCTTGGGAAGGTCTCAGTAAAAAACCGAAATATATTTCATCAAAATTGTTAAATCACGGGTGGTCATAATGAGTCGATTGATACCCTATAGATAGTTGTTTCACCTATTGTGCCCTAAAAAAATCGTTAAAAATATCACAAACTCATACCAAACATAACCTCAAAAATATTAAACTTTCGTGAAAATTGTTGGTATATAATTTGTAACTTTTTGTATTACCTTTTCAACGGTACCTTTACAATTGAAATCGGCGAAATACTTTTAAAGATATTTTAGTTAAAATATTCAATGACGGAGGCCATAGTATTTTTGCCCAGGAAAGGTCTCAGTAAAAAAATCTTTAGTTACCCCATCAAAATTATTTAAGTTCGGTTCATAAATCGATTGATACCAAATATCTAATTGTTTCACCAATTGTGTCTCGACATAATGTGTTTGAAACATAAAGATCACACAGTAGTAGCATATTCATCTACACATGCCGTCGCTTCAATTACATAAACTCAGGCTATATTTGTCGGAAAATGAAATTATTATAAACATTATAAACACATAGAAATAATCCATCAAAAATGCAACATAAGAAAATGTAGAACCTTTTTACCTAGTAAATATCGTTCCATAACGAGAAAGTGTAAAGTAAAGAGTTAAAGTTTTTGTAACTACCTCAAAAACTGGGATTTTCGTGAAAATTTGTAAGTATATAATTTAAATGTCTATCATTGATCTTTCGAATGGTACCTTTGAAATTGAAATCGGTCAAATACTCACAAAGATACGCTTAGTTTTAAATTCGAAAGGCGGAAGCCATCTTGTTTTAGATATGGCCGGTCTCTGCCACAAAATCAAGACTCTCACCACCGAAATTGTTTATCTATGGCTCGATACGAATCGATTGATACCATATACATAGCTTTTTTACCTTGTCGGCCACGGAATTACATAATATGCTCCCCTACTACTAAGACTTGGGTGCGATTAACTCGAGCAAACCAGGCTTTGACGCAGAACGCAGAGATTTAGTCTAGATCACTTGGAAGCTATCGTTTGTCCTGTCGGGTTGTGTATTGCAATTGCACCAGAATGTCATGTAACAATGCGTGACTGTCGCTATCAGAGCACATTTTCCAAATAATGCTTATACTTCCTTTAGTAACTGACCTCCAATATGCCACCAAACAGGTAATTTGTAGTAATTTCCCAAGCAGGCGTAAATGAAAAAAATACTTAGAATGTAAAAATGTGCTATGAGCGACAGGCGCTGATCCCTTGTTAACATCGTCTTATAAATCCAAATATTTTGGGTGTCAGTTGGAGGTCGAAAAGTGATTCAGACTGTATGTAAAGTAAGATGGATTTGCCGATGAAGCGAATTTCTAAATGGACATTTAACACTGTAAAAAAGTTGGCTCAAGCTCAATCAACCGTCTTGAACACCTTGATTGGTTTAAAACTTAGGGACTAGACATCAATTTAAAAGTAAAACCTTTTTTATTATATATATATATATATATTGCTTATATATGCTTATATATGCTATATTATATATTTATTTATATATATTATATATATTATATATATTATATATATATTGCCGCCGTGCTGTGCCGGCGCGGCGGCAGCGCGCTCGAGGCGAATGTTTTCGGACCAGCTACTACTCGCAGTTTTGTCGAGCAAACGGAGGTGTCGATGAAACGGCGGAGCCGGGCTTCTCAAAGTTGTCGATGAAACGGTGGTCACGAACATTTCAAATATTAAATGAATTTGTCGAGGAAACGGCGGTGTCGATGAAACGAAGTGTCGATGAAACGAAGGCGACCCGTATAATGCTCTCTAGTACCTACATGAAACAAACAATAAACAGATTTAAAAATTCACCAAAACGCCAATTCTTGCAAATTTCATTATTTAAAAGTTTAAAAAAAATCCTGTAAATTCTCAGTTTTAAATCAATTTTTTTAAATTATCATTTTAGTGTATTATTATACTCTGGCTTATGAGGTAGTAAATAGTTTTAATGTACACTTTAAGCAAAGCTTGAAATAGTTATTTTACAACAATTTGTAGTAAGGCATTAATTTCATTTATTTGTATTGTATTCCTAAAGTGAAATGAATTAAAACAAAACAAACATAAAAAAGGTGAAAAGGAAGAATTTTTTAACAAAAAGTAACATCATCAAGAAAAAAGGATTTATTTGACTATTCCACTCAAACGAATATGCGGTTTGCCAAAAATAAGGGAATACTCAAACTTTCCCGAAAGAAACCACCGAATGCGAATTTTTAATCTCGTGTTCCAATCTTGATAACCATTTACTAATGAAGGTAAATAATTATTTATTATTATATAAGTAAAAAACTGAATCACTGCAATGATACAGAGCACCCATCTCAAGATGCACTCTACCAGTGAACGCCAACCAGACAATCTAGGCAGAAAAATACCATTGAAAATGCCTTGCTTAAAATCAAAAGTATTAATAATTCATATCTAAATAATTATGGCATAACCAAAGGGAATAATGAACAACCAGGAGATATCGGAATCAAAGAAATAAGAATAAAGAAGTGTAGGGAAATCCGTATATAAAACCATTAGGGCGAAAACCTGGGAATACTACATTATAAATCATAAGAAACTATATCCAAAAAAGATACCTCTATACAAGAAAGATTTTCGAAATGAATCTGAAATGAATCAAGGATCTTGCAATGTGCACATTAGAAATGATCACGACCAAGAATTTGAAAAATATTATTGGGTAGAATAGAATACCAAAATTACATACCTTTCAATACGTTTGTAAGTATTTAACAATTTTCTGTACTTATTCCTTCCATTGTGAAGTAATCAGATTGCAAATCTTGGCTAAAAGTTATTGAATAAAGCAAAGTGGTCAATTCTCTTCGGGAGTACAACACATTCAGTAGATGGTCTTACTGCCCAAACCACTAAGCAATAATCAATAACAGAGAGAATATAAGAATCTAAACCTTCTCTCAGTTACAAACCTCTTCATCCTACTACATACAAATTCATAAGGTTTCTTAAAACTTTAATCACAATCTTAAAAAACTACAATATATTTATATTTAGTCACTTCTCTAGATATTATAAACTTATCATTACAATTCAACGAAAATTAAAATCCTTCATACTTCTGCCATTAGTGAAATATATATATATATATATATATATATATATATAGATATAGATATATATATATATATATATATATATATATATATATATATATATATACAACTTAACTCAAAACCCCATCATTTATACCTCATATTACATCAATCAACTTAAATGCAAATGTTTCCGGGTACTCAACACATGACTCGCTCACACGTCTAACAACGACATTGGCGTTTTCCTGGTTACACTGCGCTAGAATAACTTGGAATATAAGTAATATTTTGAGCCATCGTTGTTTTAATGCAACATGGCTTTATCTTCGCAACTAAAGAATAACTAGTCTATGTTTGTTTCCACAGGAGTGAAGGAGGTGGGTGTTGGAAGCATCGAAGCGATCAGTGCTGGGATCTTGATCCTGCTGATTCTCATCGGCGTGATCATCTTCCTACGTTGCAGGTACGCGGGTACGTACGATCTGCCACTCACTTAAGTTCTCTTCCGCTCAGTTGTTCAAGTGTAAGCAATCTGCTACAAAGAACTTATTTTGTAATCATGTGTACTTGTTAATTTTTTCAAGTTCATGTTCAAGTTTATGTTCACGTTCAAGTTTGTTTACGTTCATGTTCATGTTCACGGTCACGTTCATGTTCATGTTTACGTTCATGTTCATGTTGACGGTCACGTTCATGTTTGTTTACGTTCATGTTCATGTTCACGGTCACGTTCATGTTCATGTTTACGTTCATGTTCATGTTCACGGTCATGTTCATGTTTACGTTCATGTTCATGTTCACGGTCACGTTCATGTTCATGTTTACGTTAAAATAAAAAATGTGATTTCTCAAATGCGTGAAAACACGCAGTCAAAAGCATATTTAAGTATGATATCTATTGAATCATTGTGAATGAATTAAACAATATATACTAATAGTCCTAATTTCAAGCAGATCTGAGAACAATTAATGTAGTACTTTAATAGTCCTTC